>JALIZF010001929.1:0-85000 GCA_029948255.1 Telmatactis stephensoni
ACTGATTTGATTCAAAGAAAACTATGTTTTGCTTTTGACATATCAATAGATTTTAAATGATTGCTCAATTGTATTCATCGCATGGATTGAATAATTACATGCCCCAGTTACATGAATAATTACATGATTGTTGGATTGATTGATTGATTGATTGATTGACTGATATCCGATCAATCAATCTGCCGCTCCAATAACATCGCTTCTTCATCTACGTTACCATAGTTTCGCAAGTTGTTTTTGTTTTTGTTTTCAAGAGTCAGCTGCGAGGAAAACTTCTCACTCGTTACTGCAGGCCGGCGACATGGATTTTTCTTCTTTCTAGTACACCACCAGACAGTCCCTTTCAGCTAATTGTCAATTGCTCAGGATCGTCGGACAGCAGCGACGACGACGAACCAGTTGAGATAGCGCCGCCAAAGACGTCTTCGGAATGTTACCTACACAGCGGACACAAGAACTAGTGCTGCCCGCACCTCAACAAACCGAGTCAACACAGCAGGACGCAGTGACGGCGGGAAAGGACGCCGATTGCGATAGCAGTTGCGATGAAGAAACGGCCGTTTCTTCCCCAGCCAAAAGATCCCGGAGATATGCTATGACCGAAAAAGATCTACCCGCAAGGATCTTCAACCTACTGGAGCAGGTGAAGGATTTCTTCATGAAGACGCTGAATTTGAAGAGATTTGGGCCAGCCATCTCCACAACAACTCATGACAAAACGCGCGAAAGGATTCGTTGTAAGTATGTTATATATACACACCAAACATATGTACGGCACTAAGGCATGAATTCTACCATGTTTTTATGACCTTTTGTTGTTTTGTTTTATTTTTTTCTCTGCCAAGGTTATTTGGGCTTTCTCCAGCACACCAAACGTCTGCTACCTAGTGAACTGAACAGCGAGTCGATATTTCAAAACGATGAGCTCATTCAAGATTATCTCAACTGGTTAGACGTAAGTGCAGATTTCAGTATAGCTGTAAAAAGTGGCGCGCATTTGAATGAATTCATCTAACTGCGCGGCAAGTGTGTGAAACGGCTTCTTTATTTACGCTGATTTTGTCATTTCTCTATAGGAAGAAAAAGGAGTGCAACCAGGGACCACCGCACTGCATGTCGGAGCACTGCTCTATGTCGTGAAATTCCTGCATCGAGACTCAGCACCTAAGTACCAAAACGTTCCTTTAATCGCCAAACTGCGATGCGTTCAAACTCACCTTCAAAAAGAGGCTGACGTTCGTCGACCACGAACATCCGAGGAGTTACAATCGGTCGGGAAGTGGCTAACCTGGTAAGTCAAAGCTCGAAGTATTGGCCCAATTCCACACTAGCGACGAACAAATCGTCTCCACACACACAAAAAAAAACAACAACAAAAAACAACCTTTCAGAAGAACAAATTGTTTTCTTTGTTTTGTTTTGTTCGTCAAGATGAACAGGTCGACCAAAGACAATTGTTTGTTCGTCTCTAGTGTGAATATTCGGCCACCGTTTTTTTTTTTTTTTTCGCGCGCAAAATTCATCATGCAGTGTTAGTATATTTGGGCTGCCTGTGTCTCGTCTGGTTAACAGTGTATCCAGTCAGCGGTACTCGCCTCGAAGGAGGTAGTTACTTCACTTATGGTACTTGAAAACTCCTGAGATTTTCTCCTATATTCTAACGTACTCCCATAGACTCCCACGTACTTCCATAGACTCCCGTATACTCCCATAGACTCCCACACACTCCCATAGACTCCCGTATACTCCCATAGACTCCCGTATACTCCCATAGACTCCCGTATACTCCCATAGACTCCCGTATACTCCCATAGACTCCCACGTACTCCCATAGACTCCCACGTACTCCCATAGACTCCCACGTACTCCCATAGACTCCCGTATACTCCCATAGACTCATACGTACTCCCATAGACTCCCTAGTACTCCCATAGACTCCCACGTACTCCCATAGACTCCCACGTACTCCCATAGATTCCCACTTACTCCCATAGACTCCCACGTACACCCATAGACTCCCGTATACTCCCATAGACTCATGCGTACTCCCATAGACTCCCTAGTACTCCCATAGACTCCCACGTACTCCCATAGACTCCCACGTACTCCCATAGACTCCCGTATACTCCCATAGACTCCCACGTACTCCCATAGACTCCCACGTACTCCCATAGACTCCTGTATACTCCCATAGACTCCCGTATACTCCCATAGGCTCCCACGTACTCCCATAGACTCCCGTATACTCCCATAGACTCCCACGTACTCCCATAGACTCCCACGTACTCCCATAGACTCCCACCTACTCCCATAGACTCCTACGTACTCCTACGTACTCCCCTAGACTCCCACCTACTCCCATAGACTCCCGTGTTACTCCCATAGACTCCCACGTACTCCCATAGACTCTTGCGTACTCCCATAGACTCACGCGTACTCCCATAGATTCACGCATACTTTCATAGATTCCCTTGTACTCCCATAGACTCTCTTGTACTCTCATAGACTCCCTTGTACTCACATAGACTCTCTTGTACTCTCATAGACTCCCACGTACTCCCATAGACTCCAATGTACTCTTATAGACTCCTGTGTACTCCCATAGCCTCGCACCTACTCCCATAGACTCCCGTGTACTCCCATAGACTCCCTTGTACTACCATGATTCTCTTGTATATTTCCATAGACTCCTCTGTACTCTTATAGACTCTCTTGTACTCCCATAGACTGTCTTGTACTTCCATGGACTCTCCTTTATTCACATAGGCTCTAGCTCGTGCACTCTCATTGACTCACTTTTTCTCCCATAGAGCCTCTTGTACTCCCATAGACTTCATTAAAAAATCAAAATAAAACATGCTAGTGCTCGAAGCCTACCTAATCGAACGAAATCGAACCTTTGGATTGGATGGCATTCGGCAATCGAGCAAAATTGAAATTTTGATTTCAAGTATACCTGACGTGGGTTTGTTAACGTATTTCTGTTTTCCAGTTGAGCTAAATTTTTGCGTTTCTATTTCAACTGCTTTTATAACGCATGTTAAGAATTGCACGCGCTCTTTATAGTGAAATGTGTGCATTTTTTGTTGTATTTATTCATAGCGCGCCTTTTTAGGTGTTTTGTTTCCTATGTTTAGTATTGTATTGTTTGGTTGCTTTGCTTGTTTAGAGTTTCATGTTTTATTGATAGGAGTGCGCGCACAAATTCAGTTTCCGGATGAAGCCCGAATGGGCGAAACGTTCATATTAAAGTACAAGTTAACTGAAGAGTACAGTAGAAAACTACACCTTGGTGAATTGTTCTATTATTCTATTGTACTATATAATTTATTGTAAATCAATTCAGTTACAAGTGCATGTTGCTAAAATCTTATCATAACATAAACTCTCAAAATATAAACTTAAAATCCTCAAAAAATAGAGCTAAGATAAGCCAACACATTCCCTTCACAACTCGAAAATAACAATAGTTCATGATTGGTTTTAAATAGTAAATATAGTAAATTGAGATGAACCTGCATGCTGAGAAAAAGTTTCAATATAATTTTTTCATTATTTAATGCAGCATGATAATAGGAATTGAAAAAAGATATCACTTTTAATCTATTGTGATCATATATTGTCATGCGCTGTGAATCTTTGTGGGCATGTAAGACATATTTCTAAAAGGTTGTCTGAAGGAGAATGGCGAATGGTAATTAGGACTACTGTGGGTATCTATCTAATTTTACAATAAAGACCTTTGATGGCGATCGTATTGGTGTATCCATTTTTGAGCAACTGGGCAAATAAATGCAGCTATATAGTGAAATTTTGCATAACAAAGGGCCCCAGTCAGTTCTTTTCAGTTGTGCCAACACTATACGACCTATACTGCTAACAATTTGCCACTCTCCTTCGTAAAACCTTTTTAAAATAGGTAATATGGTATATCGTTACAATCATAGTTTTAGGATTTACCTTAATAATTAATTAATCATCTATAGCTAAGCTGTTACAATGGCCCTAGTTTGTCCATCTTACAATTCCCAAATCTTATTTCACAAAAGAAAACTCATAGTTATAGTTATTGTGTGAATCATTTACAAACGTCATTGCGTTGCGCAGTATTGTCATAAACATTGACTGTATCAAGTTATTAGCAAAAATCTGTAAAAGCTGCTTGGCATGCAGCCATCATTGTCAATTAAAAGTTAGTGTACAACCAAGAAAAAACATCATTTATGCCTTAAATCAAACAGTACTAATCATAATATGCCTAAAAATCTGTGTTGTGTTTTCTCAACTGTTATTTTCTTTTTGACAAAAAAGTCAAAGTTTACTGCTGTCATAAAATATTTGATTAGCACGACGTCATTCAAGAATAAATACTCCCTTAATCAATAAACCCCAATGCTGTTTTAGGCATATTTACTCGTCCAAAAACGTTAAATGTTCTGTTTGAATATTTGTTAATTTAGTTCAATATTTGCACCAGGGGCATATCCATTACCCCTTTGTAAGCCAAAAAGCAATAAAAAATAACAAATCTGACCATGACGTCGTGACGTCATAATGATAATTTGGTATGAAAGGACTCCACCCCCTCCATGAAAAATCCTGGATATGTCCCTGTGCACGATTTGTTTGCTTTCTTTCCTGATATAAATTGTGACTTAATTGTGGTACAACATCTTTGCTGCCACCTGAAATGTACTTTTCTCATTTATCATCAGAGAAATGTTCTTAGTATTGTTGCATTTCACAACAAAGTTATACATTTCTTTTAGATTTGTGGACGTAATTGGGATTCCATGACTGCATAACAACTCCTTACATACCATGAGACAGAATGTCTCTAATTCAGTCCATGGGCCGGTTTTTACCGTTGCTCCATTATCACTTAAAAAATCTCTAGATTTCTTTTTCGTGTAAGGAGAAACTGTTTCTCTTTTTCTTTTTGATGGTGTCGTTTTAGCAACTGATCTTCCTCCATTCGCACAATTGTAACATCTGCAAATGTCCGTGCATCCAATTGCTCGTATAGCACACGGACATTTGCTTCTTCTTTCACCATCTTGGCAAGATTTAGTGGAGGCATTTGACTGCCCACAACTACAACCCCGGTTTGGTAAGTTCTTGTACAAATCTGCTTCAGGTGTTGACTGTTTATTGTTGCACATAGACACTTTGCACTGGCATTTCCTTGTACATGGCTTGCCATGTTTGTGACAAACACTTCTTGTTGTCGCACATGTTGTTTCCACTCCCATTTGTTGAGTCTTCCAGTTTTTACCACATAACGCATCGTACATGTAAATCGTTGGAAACTTGATAATGAGCAGAACAGATCGAAAGTCAACAGAGTTCAGGATAGAAAAACCGCGAAACAATAAATACCTTTCATATCTAATAGCGGGCATTGAACAATAGAAAGTAAAAGACTTTAAGCGGAATAGCACTAAATAAATTAGTTTATTATATTGTCAATCACTGGATATGAGCACGCGCTCGCTCTGGTTGGCTCTCTATTACTGGGCTATTTAACAATTAGACCTCTCGGCCTCATGGACTACGATTTGATAGCCCATGAGGCAATCGTTGTCCATAAGGCCGAGAGCTATAGGTCTAATTGTTTTAGTATCCACCAAAATGAAGGGGAAATTTGAAATAATAAATAAAAAAACGTGGAAACTCATTTGCATGTCGTGGATAAACCCGTGAAATACCGTTTAACCATTATTCCACTCATGATCAATCTCGTCGTACATGAGCTGATAGCCGACGAGGCTTGGTTTATGAAAGCCACTCTAATATACTATCAGTTGCTTTTGTACCCCGTACATGTAATCGGTAATTCCATGGAGTTACTTTATTCATTACTACGAAACTAAAACGAAAATGGTCATTCCTTAGGTTATAATACATTTTTTTATCAATCTCAGAATATTTGTTATTATAATTGTGCCGGTTTTTTATCCAAACAAGAACAAACAAGTAAATAGTTCGAAAAGAAAGTTTTCAATTTATGTAACTCGATTCCTTTATGTTTGTCATCGAGCTCGAAAGGGGAGTGTGGGAGTGTGAGAGTCTATGGGAATACAAGGGAGTCTATGGGAGTACATGGGAGTCTATGGGAGGATGTGGGAGTCTATGGTAGTACAGAGGAGTCTATGGAAATAAACTAAAGTCTATGGGAGCACAAGGGAGTCCATGGAAGTACAAGAAAAACAATAGGAGTACGTGGGAGTCTATGGAAGTACAAGGGAGTCTATGGGAGTACGTGGGAGTCTGTCGGAGTACAAGGGAGTCTATGGGAGTACGTGGGAGTCTATGGGAGTACGTGGGAGTCTATGGGAGTACATGCGAGTCTATGGAAGTATGCTGGAGTCTATGAGAGTCTATGAAAGTATGTGAGAGTCTATGGGAGTACAAGGAAGTCTATGGGAGTGCATGGGAGTCTATGGATATGCACGGGAGTCTATGGGAGTACGTGGCAGTCCATGGGAGTACATGAGATTCTATGGGAGTAGACGGGAGTCTATGGGAGTAAGTGGGAGTCTATGGGAGTACACGGGAGTCTATGGGAGTACTTGGGAGTCTATGGGAGTACGTTGGTGTCTATGAGAGTATACGGGAGTCTGTGGGAGTACATGGGAGTCTATGGGAGTACACTGGAGTCTATGGGAGTATACAGGAGTCTATGGGAGTAATTGGGAGTCTATGGGAGTACACGGGAGTCTATGGGAGTACGTGGGAGTCTATGGGAGTACATGGGAGTCTATGGGAGTATGTGGGAGTCTATGGGAGTACGTGGGAGTCTATGGGAGTATACGGGAGTCTATTGGAGTACGTGGGAGTCTATAGGAGTACGCGGGAGTCTATGGCAGTATACGGGAGTCTATGGGAGTATGTTGGAGTCTATGGGAGTACGCAGGAGTCTATGGGAGTACGTGGGAGTCTATGGGAGTATACGGGAGTCTATGGGAGTACGTGAGAGTCTATGGGAGTACGTGGGAGTCTATGGGAGTACGTGGGAGTCTATGGGAGTACGTGGGAGTCTATGGGAGTACACTGGAGTATATGGGAGCATACGGGAGTCTATAAGAGTACACGGGAGTCTATGGGAGTATACGGGAGTCTATGGGAGTATGTTGGAGTCTATGGGAGTACGCAGGAGTCTATGGGAGTACGTGGGAGTCTATGGGAGTACACTGGAGTCTATGGGAGTATACAGGAGTCTATGGGAGTAATTGGGAGTCTATGGGAGTACACGGGAGTCTATGGGAGTACGTGGGAGTCTATGGGAGTACATGGGAGTCTATGGGAGTATGTGGGAGTCTATGGGAGTACGTTGGAGTCTATGGGAGAACATGGGAGTCTATGGGAGTATGTGGGAGTCTATGGGAGTACACTGGAGTCTATGGGAGTATACGGGAGACTATGGGAGTATACGGGAGTCTATGGGAGTACGTGGGAGTCTTTGGGAGTACGTGGGAGTCTATGGGAGTACGTGGGAGTCTATTGGAGTACGCAGGAGTCTATGGGAGTACGTGGGAGTCTATGGGAGTATACGGGAGTCTATGGGAGTACGTGAGAGTCTATGGGAGTACGTGGGAGTCTATGGGAGTACACGGGAGTATATGGGAGCATACGGGAGTCTATGGGAGTACGTGGGAGTCTATGGGAGTACACGGGAGTCTATGGGAGTATACGGGAGTCTATGGGAGTACACGGGAGTCTATGGGAGTATACGGGAGTCTATGGGAGTATGTTGGAGTCTATGGGAGTACGTGGGAGTCTATGGGAGTACATGGGAGTCTATGGGAGTACGTGGGAGTCTATGGGAGTAAGTGGGAGTCTATGGGAGTACACGGGAGTCTATGGGAGTACTTGGGAGTCTATGGGAGTACGTGATAGTTTGTGAGAGTATACGGGAGTCTATGGGAGTACGTGGGAGTCTATGGGAGTACACGGGAGTCTATGGGAGTATACGGGAGTCTATGGGAGTACGTTGGAGTCTATGGGAGAACATGGGAGTCTATGGGAGTACGTGGGAGTCTATGGGAGTACACTGGAGTCTATGGGAGTATACAGGAGTTTATGGGAGTAATTGGGAGACTATGGGAGTACACGGGAGTCTATGGGAGTACGTGGGAGTCTATGGGAGTACATGGGAGTCTATGGGAGTATGTGGGAGTCTATGGGAGTACGTGGGAGTCTATGGGAGTATACGGGAGTCTATTGGAGTACGTGGGAGTCTATAGGAGTACGCGGGAATCTATGGAAGTCTATGGGAGTACATTGGAGTCTATGGGAGTACGTTGGTGTCTATGGGAGTACGTGGGAGTCTATGGGAGTACGTGGCTGTCTATGGGAGTATGTGGGAGTCTATGGGAGTACACTGGAGTCTATGGGAGTATACGGGAGTCTATGGGAGTACGTGGGAGTCTATGGGAGTACACGGGAGTCTATGGGAGAATACGGGAGTCTATGGGAGTACGTTGGAGTCTATGGGAGAACATGGGAGTCTATGGGAGTATGTGGGAGTCTATGGGAGTACACTGGAGTCTATGGGAGTATACGGGAGTCTATGGGAGTATACGGGAGTCTATGGGAGTACGTGGGAGTCTTTGGGAGTACGTGGGAGTCTATGGGAGTACGTGGGAGTCTATGGGAGTACGCAGGAGTCTATGGGAGTACGTGGGAGTCTATGGGAGTATACGGGAGTCTATGGGAGTACGTGGGAGTCTATGGGAGTACACGGGAGTCTATGGGAGTATACGGGAGTCTATGGGAGTACGTGGGAGTCTATGGGAGTACACGGGAGTCTATGGGAGTATACGGGAGTCTATGGGAATACGTTGGAGTCTATGGGAGTACGTGGGAGTCTATGGGAGTACATGGGAGTCTATGGGAGTACGTGGGAGTCTATGGGAGTAAGTGGGAGTCTATGGGAGTACACGGGAGTCTATGGGAGTACTTGGGAGTCTATGGGAGTACGTGATAGTTTGTGAGAGTATACGGGAGTCTATGGGAGTACGTGGGAGTCTATGCGAGTACACGGGAGTCTATGGGAGTATACGGGAGTCTATGGGAGTACGTTGGAGTCTATGGGAGAACATGGGAGTCTATGGGAGTATACGGGAGTCTATGGGAGTACGTTGGAGTCTATGGGAGTACGTGGGAGTCTATATTCTTTTTCTGAATACTCTTGAATATTTGCCTTTTGGCACAGTGTAGATATTTGAGATATCTTAGTATCAAAATTTCTGACATCAAGTGGTCACGTGACCTGGAGCTATGAAATTTCGGGTTTTTTTTAAACGAGCAATATAAAATGCCTTTACGTCTAAATAAATTTTTTTGTTACAGCTAGTGTTAAGGACAACTAACGAAAAAAGATAGCGTTCGGGGAAAGTTGTCCCATAATTTTAGTTATGAAGAAAGACAAGAAAAAGTGGTCACGTGACCTGTTTTCGTAAATATCTCTCCCAAGACAAATTAAGGACAAGTTTTCCAAGCAAAAATTGTTAGATTTTAATGCCTTAAGCTTGGTTGGCTTCCAATGCGTGAACGCAGAGACTTCAACCTATTGAAAGTTACGCATAAAGCTATCTACTCAAAGCATTGGCCGAATCACGTTTCAATTGAAGTTTACAAGCCATCTCGAACCTTGCGTTCAAGTACCACTTTGAATTTGGTCAGACCTGGAGAAAAGGGAAGCTTCCAAGACATTTCATCAGAACTTTTCAATACATTACCTAATAATATTAAAGTTATATCAAACCCTAATTTATTTAGCTCTAAAGTGAAAACCTTTTTAAAACAGCGTTTCACAGTAAATAAGTAATAATTTTGAAGCTATAAGTTAATAAGTAATATTGAAGTTATAAGTCAAATGAAGTAATATCAAAGTTTACTAAACTTTAATTATTTTGTTCCGAATAGAATTTACATATGTACACAAATTTATTTCATTTATTTCATATAGTTTTCTTTTATTGTCTTTTATATATTAGTTAATTGTAGGTTTCAATAGAAGAAGAGCCACCTAGTGGAATTTATTGAATAAAGCCATTATTATTATTATTATTATTATTATGTAATGAGATTGGCAATGATGAAAACAAATATTTGGAGAAATTTCATTGATTTCAGACGAAGGTGGAATTCTCGAGTCGGGAAATGAATTTTCCTTGAATCCCATAGCGGGCACGAAAAATTAAACAAAGACGATTTTGGGACAATTTTGTTAAGCGCGCGGCAAGCCATTCAACAGCAAGTACCCCAAAATAGCCAGCAAATGAGAATGATGGTGGAACCACCCCAAAATGCACTCTATTTTACTGTTATTGTACAAGAGAATCATCTCAGAATGAACTTCGAGGATTTTCTACATTCGCAGCACAAGACTAGTTTGTCAGAAAAGTTCAGCTGTAGCGTAGCGTCTCACCGTTTGAAAAACATTTTTCATCTGTAAACGTAAGTTTTATGCAATTTTCACATTTTTATCGATCTTTTGATATGTAGGTATTAAGAAAGAGCAGTTTTTGTATCGTATAAATGTTTTGGCATTGCTTTGAAGGCTTTTCTTTCGGAGTTTTCTAGTTTGCAGTCATCGGTTGAACACATTTATGAAATCAGTCATGGATTTAAGTTTTGACTTGCGCGGACTTGCATCTTCGTTTGAACACCAACTTGCATCAACTTGCGTCTACTTGCATCAACTTGCGAGGACTTGCGACAGCAGTTTGAACGTGCTTAAATATCCGGCATCGCAAGTTGATTTAAGTTTTGGCTCGTTTGACTGTCTTAAAAACCCTTAGATGGAACAGAACAGGCAGAAGACGTTTCTGGGGTTTCCAAGACTGAAGGTTTACTGTTCACTGATTGATGTTAATTACACTCTAATTGATAGTTAATTATAAAAGTGTGACCAGTGACCAGAAACCGTGGACAGCTGTTTCGGCCTTGTTGGGCCTCATCAGCACGGTGAACTGGATGCTGGTCAAAGTTCCCACTAGAAAAATGAATATGGTGCTGGACGTCACCCAGCCATGTGGGATGTTGGTTCACACAGCTCGAAATACTACGAGCATGCTCAGTGAATAGTTAATTACCTATTGTATTGATGACATCATAGATTGTCTAATCATCTAAACAGGAAACCCAATATATTTATGACACCCTGCCGGGCAGCCAAAAAGTGTCGCCTCTCACCGCTGTGGTCTGGTTTCGATCTTACTTACCAAAGATTAGAAAAATTTCCAAAATCGAGTTTTGTATCCTTTTTGATTATACCTTGAAAGAAAATGCTCGTAAAGTCGCGATTTATGCTTTTTGAACCATGCGCAATAGGCGTGCGCGGTGCAAAACAGAGGAATTACCTTAATTGGAAAGTTGTTTTATCTTTTAGCCACTGGGCCTTAATGGAGTGATTGGTATTTCAGTAGATCCTAACGAAAAAGTCTATACCATGCACGAAAAAGCTAGCAGTTCACGCTCAAAAATCCTTAGTACGCTGAGCAAACGTACTACCATGTACCGAATATGTAAAGAGCACCAAAGCCTAGCAAATATTGTATAAATTGCCAAAAGCAATTAGAGTAAAAAAATAAGCAACTCTGAAGGATTTCAATCATTAAAATCACGCGTACTAACAGTACTGGCGTACTAACAGTACTGGCGTACTAGAGTCGTTACACTTAACCCACTACTAGTCTACTAACTATTTCACGGCTTAAGTGTAATCACTCTAACAGTACTAGCGTACTAGAGTACTAACAGTACTAGCGTACTAACAGTACTAGCGTACTACCAGTACTAGCGTACTACCAGTACTAGCGTACTAACAGTACTAGAGTACTAACAGTACTAGAGTACTAGCGTACTAGCGTACTAGCGTACTAACAGTACTAGCGTATACGTACTAGAGTACTAGTGTACTAGCGTACTAACAGTACTAGCGTACTACAGTACTAGAGTACTAACAGTAGTAGCGTACTAGCGTACTAACAGTACTAGCGTACTACCAGTAGTAGCGTACTACCAGTACTAGCGTACTAGAGTACTAGTGTAATAACAGTAGTAGCGTACTACCAGTACTAGCGTACTAGAGTACTAGTGTACTAGCGTACTAACAGTACTAGCGTACTAACAGTACTAGCGTACTAGCGTACTAACAGTACTGGCGTACTAACAGTACTAGCGTACTAACAGTACTAGTGTACTAGCGTACTAACAGTACTAGCGTACTACAGTACTAGCGTACTACCGTACTAACAGTACTAGCGTACTAGAGTACTAGCGTACTAGCGTACTAACAGTACTAGCGTACTAGAGTACTAGCGTACTACCAGTACTAGCGTACTACCAGTACTAGCGTACTAGAGTACTAGTGTACTAACAGTAGTAGCGTACTACCAGTACTAGCGTACTAGAGTACTAGTGTACTAGCGTACTAACAGTACTAGCGTACTAGCGTACTAACAGTACTAGCGTACTAACAGTACTAGCGTACTAACAGTACTAGCGTACTAACAGTACTAGCGTACTAGCGTACTAGAGTACTAGAGTACTAGCGTACTAGCGTACTAGCGTACTAGCGTACTAACAGTACTAGCGTACTAGAGTACTAGCGTACTAACAGTACTAGCGTACTAGCGTACTAACAGTACTAGCGTACTAACAGTACTAGCGTACTAACAGTACTAGCGTACTAACAGTACTAGCGTACTAACAGTACTAGCGTACTAACAGTACTAGCGTACTAGCGTACTAGAGTACTAGCGTACTAGCGTACTAGCGTACTAACAGTACTAGCGTACTAGAGTACTAGTGTACTAGCGTACTAACAGTACTAGCGTACTAACAGTACTAGCGTACTAACAGTACTAGCGTACTAACAGTACTAGCGTACTAGCGTACTAACAGTACTAGCGTACTAACAGTACTAGCGTACTAGAGTACTAGTGTACTAGCGTATTAACAGTACTAGCGTACTAGAGTACTAGAGTAATACCGTACTAACAGTACTAGCGTACTAACAGTACTAGCATACTAGCGTACTAACAGTACTAGCGTACTAGAGTACTAGTGTACTAGCGTACTAACAGTACTAGCGTACTACAGTACTAGCGTACTAACAGTACTAGCGTACTAACAGTACTAGCGTACTAACAGTACTAGCGTACTAACAGTACTAGCGTACTAGCGTACTAGAGTACTAGCGTACTAGCGTACTAACAGTACTAGCGTACTAGAGTACTAGCGTACTAACAGTACTAGCGTACTAGCGTACTAACAGTACTAGCGTACTAACAGTACTAGCGTACTAACAGTACTAGCGTACTAACAGTACTAGCGTACTAACAGTACTAGCGTACTAACAGTACTAGCGTACTAGAGTACTAGCGTACTAGCGTACTAGCGTACTAACAGTACTAGCGTACTAGAGTACTAGTGTACTAGCGTACTAACAGTACTAGCGTACTAACAGTACTAGCGTACTAACAGTACTAGCGTACTAACAGTACTAGCGTACTAGCGTACTAACAGTACTAGCGTACTAACAGTACTAGCGTACTAGAGTACTAGTGTACTAGCGTATTAACAGTACTAGCGTACTAGAGTACTAGAGTACTACCGTACTAACAGTACTAGCGTACTAACAGTACTAGCATACTAGCGTACTAACAGTACTAGCGTACTAGAGTACTAGTGTACTAGCGTACTAACAGTACTAGCGTACTACAGTACTAGCGTACTAACAGTACTAGCGTACTAACAGTACTAGCGTACTAACAGTACTAGCGTACTAACAGTACTAGCGTACTAGCGTACTAGAGTACTAGCGTACTAGCGTACTAGCGTACTAGCGTACTAACAGTACTAGCGTACTAGAGTACTAGCGTACTAACAGTACTAGCGTACTAGCGTACTAACAGTACTAGCGTACTAACAGTACTAGCGTACTAACAGTACTAGCGTACTAACAGTACTAGCGTACTAACCGGTATATCGTACTAACAGTACTAGCGTACTAACAGTACTAGCGTACTAACAGTACTAGCGTACTAGCGTACTAGAGTACTAGCGTACCAGAGTACTAGCGTACTAGCAGTACTGGCGTATTAACAGTGCTAGCGTACTAGCGTACTAACAGTACTAGCGTACTAGCGTACTAGCGTACTAGTGTACTAGCGTACTAACAGTACTAGCGTACTAACAGTACTAGCGTACTAACAGTACTAGCGTACTAGCGTACTAGAGTACTAGCGTACTAGCGTACTAGCGTACTAGCGTACTAACAGTACTAGCGTACTAGAGTACTAGTGTACTAGCGTACTAACAGTACTAGCGTACTAACAGTACTAGCGTACTAACAGTACTAGCGTACTAGCGTACTAACAGTACTGGCGTACTAACAGTACTAGCGTACTAACAGTACTAGTGTACTAGCGTACTAACAGTACTAGCGTACTAACAGTACTAGCGTACTAGCGTACTAGAGTACTAGCGTACTAGCGTACTAGCGTACTAACAGTACTAGCGTACTAGAGTACTAGTGTACTAGCGTACTAACAGTACTAGCGTACTACAGTACTAGCGTACTAGCGTACTAACAGTACTAGCGTACTAACAGTACTAGCGTACTACCAGTACTAGCGTACTACCAGTACTAGCGTACTAGAGTACTAGTGTACTAACAGTAGTAGCGTACTATTAGTACTAGCGTACTAGAGTACTAGTGTACTAGCGTACTAACAGTACTAGCGTACTAACAGTACTAGCGTACTAGCGTACTAACAGTACTAGCGTACTAACAGTACTAGCGTACTAACAGTACTAGCGTACTAACAGTACTAGCGTACTAACAGTACTAGCGTACTAGCGTACTAGAGTACTAGCGTACTAGCGTACTAACAGTACTAGCGTACTAGAGTACTAGTGTACTAGCGTACTAACAGTACTAGCGTACTAACAGTACTAGCGTACTAACAGTACTAGCGTACTAACAGTACTAGCGTACTAGCGTACTAACAGTACTAGCGTACTAACAGTACTAGCGTACTAGAGTACTAGTGTACTAGCGTATTAACAGTACTAGCGTACTAGAGTACTAGAGTACTACCGTACTAACAGTACTAGCGTACTAACAGTACTAGCGTACTAACAGTACTAGCATACTAGCGTACTAACAGTACTAGCGTACTAGAGTACTAGTGTACTAGCGTACTAACAGTACTAGCGTACTACAGTACTAGCGTACTAACAGTACTAGCGTACTAACAGTACTAGCGTACTAACAGTACTAGCGTACTAACAGTACTAGCGTACTAGCGTACTAGAGTACTAGCGTACTAGCGTACTAGCGTACTAGCGTACTAACAGTACTAGCGTACTAGAGTACTAGCGTACTAACAGTACTAGCGTACTAGCGTACTAGAGTACTAGCGTACCAGAGTACTAGCGTACTAGCAGTACTGGCGTATTAACAGTGCTAGCGTACTAGCGTACTAACAGTACTAGCGTACTAGCGTACTAACAGTACTAGCGTACTAACAGTACTAGCGTACTAGCGTACTAGAGTACTAGCGTACCAGAGTACTAGCGTACTAGCAGTACTGGCGTATTAACAGTGCTAGCGTACTAGCGTACTAACAGTACTAGCGTACTAGCGTACTAGCGTACTAGTGTACTAGCGTACTAACAGTACTAGCGTACTAACAGTACTAGCGTACTAACAGTACTAGCGGACTAGCGTACTAGAGTACTAGCGTACTAGCGTACTAGCGTACTAGCGTACTAACAGTACTAGCGTACTAGAGTACTAGTGTACTAGCGTACTAACAGTACTAGCGTACTAACAGTACTAGCGTACTAACAGTACTAGCGTACTAGCGTACTAACAGTACTGGCGTACTAACAGTACTAGCGTACTAACAGTACTAGTGTACTAGCGTACTAACAGTACTAGCGTACTAACAGTACTAGCGTACTAGCGTACTAGAGTACTAGCGTACTAGCGTACTAGCGTACTAACAGTACTAGCGTACTAGAGTACTAGTGTACTAGCGTACTAACAGTACTAGCGTACTACAGTACTAGCGTACTAGCGTACTAACAGTACTAGCGTACTAACAGTACTAGCGTACTACCAGTACTAGCGTACTACCAGTACTAGCGTACTAGAGTACTAGTGTACTAACAGTAGTAGCGTACTACCAGTACTAGCGTACTAGAGTACTAGTGTACTAGCGTACTAACAGTACTAGCGTACTAACAGTACTAGCGTACTAGCGTACTAACAGTACTAGCGTACTAACAGTACTAGCGTACTAACAGTACTAGCGTACTAACAGTACTAGCGTACTAACAGTACTAGTGTACTAGCGTATTAACAGTACTAGCGTACTAGAGTACTAGAGTACTACCGTACTAACAGTACTAGCGTACTAACAGTACTAGCGTACTAACAGTACTAGCATACTAGCGTACTAACAGTACTAGCGTACTAGAGTACTAGTGTACTAGCGTACTAACAGTACTAGCGTACTACAGTACTAGCGTACTAACAGTACTAGCGTACTAACAGTACTAGCGTACTAACAGTACTAGCGTACTAACAGTACTAGCGTACTAGCGTACTAGAGTACTAGCGTACTAGCGTACTAGCGTACTAGCGTACTAACAGTACTAGCGTACTAGAGTACTAGCGTACTAACAGTACTAGCGTACTAGCGTACTAGAGTACTAGCGTACCAGAGTACTAGCGTACTAGCAGTACTGGCGTATTAACAGTGCTAGCGTACTAGCGTACTAACAGTACTAGCGTACTAGCGTACTAACAGTACTAGCGTACTAACAGTACTAGCGTACTAGCGTACTAGAGTACTAGCGTACCAGAGTACTAGCGTACTAGCAGTACTGGCGTATTAACAGTGCTAGCGTACTAGCGTACTAACAGTACTAGCGTACTAGCGTACTAGCGTACTAGTGTACTAGCGTACTAACAGTACTAGCGTACTAACAGTACTAGCGTACTAACAGTACTAGCGGACTAGCGTACTAGAGTACTAGCGTACTAGCGTACTAGCGTACTAGCGTACTAACAGTACTAGCGTACTAGAGTACTAGTGTACTAGCGTACTAACAGTACTAGCGTACTAACAGTACTAGCGTACTAACAGTACTAGCGTACTAGCGTACTAACAGTACTGGCGTACTAACAGTACTAGCGTACTAACAGTACTAGTGTACTAGCGTACTAACAGTACTAGCGTACTAACAGTACTAGCGTACTAGCGTACTAGAGTACTAGCGTACTAGCGTACTAGCGTACTAACAGTACTAGCGTACTAGAGTACTAGTGTACTAGCGTACTAACAGTACTAGCGTACTACAGTACTAGCGTACTAGCGTACTAACAGTACTAGCGTACTAACAGTACTAGCGTACTACCAGTACTAGCGTACTACCAGTACTAGCGTACTAGAGTACTAGTGTACTAACAGTAGTAGCGTACTACCAGTACTAGCGTACTAGAGTACTAGTGTACTAGCGTACTAACAGTACTAGCGTACTAACAGTACTAGCGTACTAGCGTACTAACAGTACTAGCGTACTAACAGTACTAGCGTACTAACAGTACTAGCGTACTAACAGTACTAGCGTACTAACAGTACTAGCGTACTAGCGTACTAGAGTACTAGCGTACTAGCGTACTAACAGTACTAGCGTACTAGAGTACTAGTGTACTAGCGTACTAACAGTACTAGCGTACTAACAGTACTAGCGTACTAACAGTACTAGCGTACTAACAGTACTAGCGTACTAGCGTACTAACAGTACTAGCGTACTAACAGTACTAGCGTACTAGAGTACTAGTGTACTAGCGTATTAACAGTACTAGCGTACTAGAGTACTAGAGTACTACCGTACTAACAGTACTAGCGTACTAACAGTACTAGCATACTAGAGTACTAGTGTACTAGCGTACTAACAGTACTAGCGTACTACAGTACTAGAGTACTAACAGTAGTAGCGTACTAGCGTACTAACAGTACTAGCGTACTAGAGTACTAGTGTACTAGCGTACTAACAGTACTAGCGTACTACAGTACTAGAGTACTAACAGTAGTAGCGTACTAGCGTACTAACAGTACTAGCGTACTAGAGTACTAGTGTACTAGCGTACTAACAGTACTAGCGTACTAACAGTACTAGCGTACTAGCGTACTAGGGTACTAGAGTTCTAGTGTACTAGCGTATACGTACTAACAGTACTAGCGTACTAGAGTACTAGCGTACTAACAGTACTAGCGTACTAACAGTACTAGCGTACTAACAGTACTGGAGTACTAATTAACAGTACTAGCGTACTAACAGTACTAGCGTACTAATTAACAGTACTAGCGTACTAACAGTACTGGCGTACTAATTAACAGTACTAGCGTACTAACAGTACTAGCGTACTGACAGAGGCTCTACAAAGTGCAAAATTTGCCGATTTCTCAGCAATGTAGCTCTCGAAATTGAACGCTGACCCCCAATTTTTGGTGCTTATTCAATGTGTCTCATGATCATGATTTGTCAACATCCAGAACGAAAATCTGGATTAAAACTCGCACGATTTTTCATTAACTTGCATTTTCCCCAATCTTGTTCCCAGAACCTTTTCCCTCTTTGCGCATACGCGTCGAGAATGCGCAAAGAGCGAAAAGGGTTCTGGGAACGACATTGCATTTTCATGTGAAAGTCAGATTTGCCGCGTCCGCACACGCATGCGCAGACATTTGACCGCGGTTCCCTGGGAACTAGGTTGTGTTGTGTTGGCTTCCATGGCGTCCAAACGGAAAAAATTGCGAGGAATAGATTTCCAACCGGAAAGTATCAGGAAATCTATTTCACATACGAATTCACTACAAGAAAAACTTAATGCTGCACTATCTTCTCTGAAAGAAATCCCATTAAAGGAGGTATTATCAAGTAAGCTATTGATAAGCGAGGATGATGCCTTACTCATACTGTCTAAAAAGTTATCTTGGCGTACCGTCCTATTGTTAATCAAAGCTATGAACCATGTCCCACCAAGCTACTGCAGAAAGAACAAATCGAAAGGCATCGTTCTTCGAATGAAGTTTATCAACGATATCTTAATTGCGAATCAAGTCGAAATGTCTTTCGATGATTTAGAAGTAAACATTAACTTCCTTGAGTGTTATTGTCCGTCGCTTTTGGATCAGGAATTCGACGACAGTTTTCAAAATAGTTTATGGTCTCTGTCGAAAGAAGAGGAGAACTGGTATAATTTGTTTTTAGCACCACCGGTTAAAGAATGCCTTTCGTGTGGCTGCACTTTGGTCATGCATAACCAACCATCGAAAGCGAAGGTGTACGGTGTGAATGGGCCAATCCCTTCCACCAAAGTCACGCTGGAATGCTCCACCTGTAACATAAAGTATGGCATAACGAAGTACAGCGATAGTGTAGGGAGACATTTTTATCCAACTGAGTTCAGCAGTAATCTTGTAGAAATTAGTAACGTCTCGTACATGGAGTATGATTTATACCGGTGGATACCATCACTTGGGTAAGTCGTCTAGTTAAAAAATTGTGCTTTTGATCTTTATAATATCAGATACATGTGTACTGTGTGTAAGTGAAATTTTATAATTCCCTTATCATTTCATCTATGTAGCTGGTTTCATTCATATTTCCCTACAGAAATCACTCTTGGGTTTCTTTTTCTGGCTTTTCTGAGGCATTCAATGAGGTTTTTTCTGATAAAATTGAAAAGATGTCATCAATATTTGCAGGTATGTTTTCAGTACTTTGACAATTTATATAATATAAACATCCTTTGAAGACGAACCTTTCAAATAAAGGTTATTAACAGTGGTTTATGGTCCCTTTGGCACACTCCCAGTAGTACATTATATATACAACGATCCAAACTTCATGCAATTTTTCCCACTACCCCTTCTCTCTGCTTGGAGACCATCTGATATACCATACACGTACACTGTGCATTAAGGTGGCTCGACCCAATTTTCAAGTAGAGCTACCAGTCGTCTTTGAGTGAAAACTATTTGTTCATGAGCAGTCTGATAGTAATTTACATATTACACCCTTATCAGACAAAGATCAAAGTTTATGATGACGTATGTTATATGGAGATCGGCGCTATTATGGCGACGCCTTAAAAGAATTCCCCTTTTTACATATTCTCGATTTTAATGAGTTCTAGGCTTATTCTTGAAAAATGCTCTTGTGATCTTGTAGTTAACATCACTGCCTTTAGCTCTAGCAAATTAAACGAAATTCTGAGAGAGCGTTTTTGAGATATTATCGATGAAAGATTTTAACTGCAAAAATCAAGCGTAAACAAAACAACTTTTTGAATCTCCTACAATTAAAAAGAAAGTAGCACATCTAAGTTAATTTTTCATCTCAAATTGTTGTAAAGATATCAATTTTGGCTACTGAGAGAAATTGAGAGATGAGAGAAATTCCATGTACATTGATTGATATCGTGAAAGTGAGCTGAACTCATGTATATGGACATGCTGATTCTAGCTTCAAATCAGTATATTTTTCAGCCAAAATCAGTGGTTGGCAACTCGTTGATGCGTGATGTAGCTCTTTTGTTTTAGTTTATCATGTTTTCATGCATTCCAGCACTTGATGCAAATTGCGGAATGCTTCATTACCTTCCGAGCACTCTTCCGAAATATGGTAATTGTTAGAATGAAATTTTCATAAGAATACCAAAAAGGGAAAGAAATGTTTTGTCACACAACCGCAGATGGAAACTCATCAATAGCAGAATCATGAGGAGACAAAGTAAAAATAGAACGATTTGCTGACATGCTGCAAAGAAATGTACAGTTAAAAAGATTTCTTTCTAGTGATTACCATATCTCGGAAGAGTAATCGGAAGGTATTGAAATGTTCCACAATTTGCATCAGGTGCTAGAATGCACGAAAACATGACAAACTAAAACAAAAGAGCTGCATCATGCATCAATGACTTGTCGACCACTGATCCGGCTGAAAAATATACTCATTTGAAGCTAATATTTTACAGCCATAAAATGATTCAATGAATTTGAATCATATCAACTATCAGACTGCTCATGAACAAATAGTTTTCACTCAAAGACGACTGGTAGCTCTACTTGAAAATTGGGTCGAGCCACCTTAACACACATACTCAAAAACCAACTCCTTGCTAATTGCAAGCTTTCATTTTTTCCCAATCCCAGCTTGCCCTTGACGTCCTCTCCCCTAGAGTTACCATTCGTTATTGGGTGGAAATGTAAAATTTTATATGCTTGCTACATGTATTATTGTTTTAAAGCAGCTGATGATCATGTGGAAGAGCAAACTGATGAATCTTCAAAAGAAAGCAGCTCATCCACTGGTATGAACATTTTCTTTATCTTTCCAATAACATGTATAGTAGTATTTAAAAGTCATGATTATTATAGGCATTTTGCACAATAGCTTCACATGCTAGTTACCAAGACCAGAATGCTTTGCTCACTTTCTTTTGTAGTGTAATTACTACTAACAGAATGCTTTGCACACTCCCAGTAGTACATTATAATTATACAACAATCCAAATTAAACTTAATGTAATTTTTCCAACTTCCCCTTCTCTCTGCTTGGAGAAATTAAAAGACAACTGCATACCACTTATTGCACACAACCAAAGCAACAGGTGAAAGAAAAAAATTGAGTGCCAAGGACTGAATCCATGACCATCTGATATATTATACAGTCATGTACACTGTGCATTAGCACTCTTACTCAAAAACCAACTGCTTGCTAATTGCAAGCTTTCATTTCTTCCCAACCCCTGCTTTGCATTATTGGATGGAAATGTAAAATTTTATATGCATTTACAATGTATTATTGTTTTAAAGCAGCTGATGATCATGTGGAAGAGCAAACTGATGAATCTCCAAAAGAAAGCAGCTTATCCACTGGTATGAACATTTTTTTTATCTTGACAATAACATGTATAGTTATACTGTAGTATTTAAATGTCATGATTATTATAGGCATTTTGCACAATAGCTTCACATACTAGTTACCAAGATCAGAATGCTTTGCTCACTTTCTTATGCAGTCTAATTGCTTCCAACAGAATGCTTTGCATATTTTCTTTACATTGTATTTGGATTTTTTATCCCTCTGGAGATTGGTAAAACAAATTTTGTGACTAATAACATTACAAAAGAAAGTGGTCACAGCATTCTGGTCTTGGTAGTATGTGACCTTATTGGGCAAATCAACTATAGATAATGATTGTAAAATGTAGACAGCATGTATAGGCTAACTAGTGCTTTGCCACACAGCACTTTGAAAGCTAACACCTCCGACCAAGAGAAAATGGCACCAAATCAGCAAGTCTGAATATTGAGAGATCATGATACAATAAATTTCCTTTAATAATTGTCTGAGTTTCTCATATACACTTAGTCTAGTTTTCGTGCCATATGGTTTTAAAAACTTCAATTTTTAGAGAGAATGTATAGGCTCATTAGCACTTTGCCACACAAAACCTTTGAAAACCTATGCTAATAAGCAAAATTTTGTAAAGAAGGACCCTCCTATAATGGTTATTGACTTGAGAAAATCTGCAAGGATGGCACAGTTGGTTAGTGCGTGGCCTTCAGTGCTAGAGGTCCTGAGTTCTGAGTCTTTCCAATCGTGTAGTTTTGATTAGCTTTAAATACCTTAAAACGGAGCACGTTAAATAAGGTCTCTTCACTTTAATCTCGTAATATGCACTTAACATGTATGTCAACCAAGTTTGATTTTGATTAACAAACACATTATACAATGTTTATAGTGCAAATATTTTACTTGTGAAATAGTTAGCTATTTATTGTACGGGTATATTATTGGCACTCTATTTTACATACAGGAAATATACCTGGTGAGTTAACAAGCAAAGCAGTAGCAAAAGCTTATTGGTCACATGAGCTGGAAGAAGAACTCGGGGATCTAAAACTTAGAGAAAGATGGGTGTTTGGAAAGAGTAGTCAGCCTGAGAAGTGTATCGGAAGTGATGAAGATGCCATGGAATACATTTCCAAATTGAGAAGTAGAGGTCTGTACTCACACACTTGTTCCACAAACTGTCAGAAAAAAGGTGAACTACACTGATTGATACAATTTGTATTTTTCACTGCAATGTATGGCATTTAATTATTTTGTTACCAACTTTTATTAATAGAAGTACCTCTTGTAATATAATGCTGAAGGGAGCAGTTAAGGGAGGTGTTGTAAATTGTCAATAGCAATAATATTATCTTCAAGAGAAGCTCCTTCTTGATATCGTATATTGACTACATCTTTTTACTTGAAGATTGTACAGTAACAGTTGTAAGTGATTTTAACTATGATATATTATTTTATTAAATCATTTAAATTTATTTTTAAGGTTGTGGAGTTTTGTATGCAGCAGATGGGAACTGGAAACTAAAGTATCCTCACTGCATGTTCAAAGTTCCCATTAAGATTGGATCCTTTCAGGAAACAATTAACTATCCAGATGTATGTCCACTTTCACCTATACGGGGCCATGCATTCTGTGAACATCATTGTAAAGTGGCAAAGGAAGCTGGCATTCCAACTGGATTGCATGAATTTCTACAGTTTTGTGGAATTCCTATCAAAGCAAATAATCCAGGTACAATGTAAGGGCATTTTGGTATCTTGAGTTGGTGCTTCATAAACTATTGTTCAAAAGGATAATCTACATTTAAGAGAATGTTGTTGAATGAAATAACCCTAAATAAGGAACAAACAACCTAAATAAAAGGCTGCTATTTTGATCACATCTACAGTGTACATGTGATATAAAAGAATATCTATTTGATATGCTATTTGAATTGACAGACAGGCAGATATAGTTTATGCCAAAATACCATTTTGCACAAGATGAATGTAAAACTTTAGTTGAAAATTTGTATAGAAAAAGGAAAGAATGAACCAGACATATATCACATGGCACTAAAAGCATGCCAGTCCCTCTTTTTACTGTCTTGACTTGAAAATACTGTACACATTTGTACATGTATTATATATTTATGTTTTGCTTTTTGTATAAATGCAAGTGGCATAGCTGTAACTGTACAATACTTTAAATGCATTAAACTGTTTTCTAGATCCTAGTGTTTCCACAGCTGCAGATACTGGAATGGAAGTCCAGCCTAAAGCAGATAAAGTGGAGGAAAAGTTAAAGGCAATAACAAGTCAACTTTGCTCTAATACATTGGTAGATGAGATTAATGCTGCTACATTCCAAGGTTTGAAGTGTAAAAATGGGATTAACATTGTTTTTGATTAATAGGAAAAAGAGGAAATTAATTTTTTCTGTTATCAGCTCGAAACAAGCTGGCAATTGATTAGAGGTAGTGAGTGTACAGCAGGTCCATATCAGCCATTAGCTGCCAGAATCCAACCTGCTTAAACATCTAAAGATTATTATTATTTATTATTATTATTTATTATACATGTACACAAGAATCTGTTTAAAGTTGAGCTCCATATTCTTCTGTTAAATTAATTGTTAACATCATTTGTAGTGATTACATATATTAAAATTAATTATATACACTTACTTTTTAGGTACTGAAGACTTCATTAAGAAAAATGTGGACTTTCTGAAAGAGTGTGAAGAAGTTATCTATTCTTCCTGCAACAAAGATACCGGAGGGCGCAAAACTCTTCAAAGTTGGTCACGAGGTGTGTTCTTCATTGTGAGTGGTGGTGGTCACATAGAGTATTGGCAACCACTGTATAGGTAAAATATATTTCATTTGGATATATAATTATGTATTAAAGTTTTTCTCGACTCTTGAAATTGGTGTAGTTTAAGATTCACATTTTTCATCTAATTTTTTTTAACCTTAGCTGAGCAAAGATTAAAAACAACTGTCAAGTTCAAAAATGAATCCACAAAAATGTCTTTAGCCAATGGAAAGTGCTATATCATGATTCCCAAATTTATTTTTTGTGTACCCTTATTAAACCATCTTGCTTGACAATTACAGTAAATGATATACTACATCCTTTTGTTATAGATCTGAATCACCTACACAGGCTTTTCTTATTCTGATCTTGTGGCTTTACCAGAAATTCAAGCCACTGATTGATGATGGCATGCCAGTTGATGAATTGAAAAAACAAATGGAGAACACCATAGTTGCTTATGATAATATGTGTCATGTTGACAGCATGAAAGTTTGCAGGCATGATCTCCCCTTTCCAGAGCCTCTGAATAAGGTTTGGAAAATTATAGTAAAGGTGATCGATAAACTTCATATTCGTAATCACAAAGACCAGAAGTGTAAGACTATCTATAATCCTGAAGACAAGGTCCCAGAAGGATTCAATACAATGTCAGCTGAACAGACATTTACTTGGGCAAGCAGACTAAAAAGAATTGTTTGTGCTATGCCCAGGCTGCACCAGTTTTTCTACTTGCATAGAGCAGTTAAGCGCAGAAATATGTACACAGAAAGGTGCCATAAGCACAACAAAACTCCTCTACTTCCAAAACAGAGTAGTTGATTTATTATGAACTTCATTATAAATTAACCTTTAATGTGGTTGCAACATTAGCATACATATATGCTGGTATCAAAAAATAATGAACAATAACAAACTGCAGTCTTCATGTTTGCCTAGTGTATTAGTGTCATTAATTCACAAACATGAAATACTGTAAATATGATTCTTTTTATATTTTTTATTATTATTGATGTAAATGCAATTCTTTGATTGACCATTGATGTTTGGGGTTTTTTTCAATATTTTTAAAACACAAAAACAGTCTCCTCAATGTAGTTTGGGAATATTATCCTGCAAAAACAACTCTAGAGGTCATCAGTAGATTCAATGTAAAACTATTAGCATTGACACTCTCTTGTGCTATTCATGTTTATGAAATACTGTGAAAAGTTTTTTATGGTATATTATTTGTAAGCACAATAAATAGTCATCAAACATACTGCAATATTTGATTAAACAGTAAATGTTTGGTTTAAAACTGTTAAAACTGTTAAATTCAGTTTGGGAACACTATCCTGCATAAACCACAACTTTATAACTAAAGATACAATGTAAAACTATAGAGGATTGACACTTGTGTTGTTACTTAAGTTTCTTCGATTGCTTTCTTCTTTTGACCAATTGTCGGGTTGGTCGAGCCTTCCTTTTTGCATTTCCATTGCTAGCTAAAGTTACAAACAAAAATTTATTAACAAAACAATTTTACTGAATAAGAATTACATAACTATTAAGATAAAAACAGAAGATTAGGATCTGTATTTTTTATCAGATTTTAAGATCTGTTTTTTGGAAGCATTGTTTTAACACCTTAAGAGTGCAAACACTAAAACTATAAAAAAAAATCAATAGTGCTAAATTGTAAAGAATTATGGGAATTGTGTGCAAAAACTAAAAGTACTAAAAAGTACTCAGACACCAAATTGTCAGAACTAAATAGTACATTACAGTGTAGATTAGACAATAGGAAACACAAGAATACTTTGTTAGCAGTGTTTACCTTGTTGCCTTTGATCGTCAGTCTCTTCTTGTGTCAGCTGGGTAGAACATCCAGGAACTACAGGTCAGATAAGACAAATTAATAAATTTGATTAAAAAGTTTACATTATCAGAAGAATTCTGGAAATACTTTAGTTAGCAGTGTTTACCTTGTTGCCTTTGATCGTCAGTCTCTTCTTGTGTCAGCTGGGTAGAACATCCAGGAACTACAGGTCAGATAAGACAAATTAATAAATTTGATTAAAAAGTTTACATTAACAGAAGAATTCTGGAAATACTTTAGTTAGCAGTGTTTACCTTGTTGCCTTTGATCGTCAGTCTCTTCTTGTGTCAGCTGGGTAGAACATCCAGGAACTACAGGTCAGATAAGACAAATCAATAAATTTGATTAAAAAGTTTACATTAACAGAAGAATTCTGGAAATACTTTAGTTAGCAGTGTTTACCTTGTTGCCTTTGATCGTCAGTCTCTTCTTGTGTCAGCTGGGTAGAACATCCAGGAACTACAGGTCAGATAAGACAAATTAATAAATTTGATTAAAAAGTTTACATTAAAAGAAGAATTCTGGAAATACTTTTGTTAGCAGTGTTTACCTTGTTGCCTTTGATCGTCTGTCTCTTCTTGTGTCAGCTGGGTAGAACATCCAGGAACTACAGGTCAGATAAGACAAATTAATAAATTTGATTAAAAAGTTTACATTAACAGAAGAATTCTGGAAATACTTTTGTTAGCAGTGTTTACCTTGTTGCCTTTGATCGTCAGTCTCTTCTTGTGTCAGCTGGGTAGAACATCCAGGAACTACAGGTCAGATAAGACAAATTAATAAATTTGATTAAAAAGTTTACATTAGAAGAAGAATTCTGGAAATACTTTTGTTAGCAGTGTTTACCTTGTTGCCTTTGATCGTCTGTCTCTTCTTGTGTCAGCTGGGTAGAACATGCAAAGCCTGTTTAAACAAAACAATAGACTTTGGATATATTAATTATCCTTTTAATGGTTCAATGTGTAATAATAATTATTATTGTTGTACAGTATTGCTACAATATAATATCAATATACTCATATAGAATATTTTT
This sequence comes from Telmatactis stephensoni, assembly GCA_029948255.1. Taxonomy (NCBI): domain Eukaryota; kingdom Metazoa; phylum Cnidaria; class Anthozoa; order Actiniaria; family Isophelliidae; genus Telmatactis; species Telmatactis stephensoni. The sequence goes on from JALIZF010001929.1 coordinate 27,648, forward strand.
TACCTCTTTGTCCTATGTGTCTTTTCTCAAGGTTTTCAACTTTGCTTTTTAAGTATTTGTTTTCTGCACTCAGGATTTTTAATTCATCTTGGAGCTCACAGCATCTTCTGCATGAAGTTGAAGGGGCACCCTTTGCAGTGCTAGTAGTTTGTGTCTGTCCAGTCCCTAAAATATTCTAATATATTAGGCAAGGATGGCTTGATTCCTATAGAGTACCAAAGTGGGACATCACAAAAATACTAATTTTTGGAATTGATCATAGTCGTTACAATATTCTTAAAGGGCATGGCAAACTAGGGCCCTGAAATAAATTTGGTATGGATGTATTGAAAATAATGTCCTTTCAGAATATGGAAGCCAATTTCAAAAACTCACAAATTTTTGTTTTGTGATGTCATCACTTCTGTACTCTATTTTATCAGCAGTAAATTCTTTTGTTATACCACGGTAGAATATATACCACTTACAGCTCTTAATTACTTGTAGTTGCTCATCTTGGATAGCTTCCATTGGAATTTTGATGGCCATTTCTTTTTGGCCCTGTCCAAAGTCTGACCTAAAGTCAGTGGAAGCACCTTTAACATTATTTAGCAATGCTTTTATCTTTGTCATTGAATAGGGTGTTCCACCGATGGCCAATATATTCAATAATGACGCCTTCTTCAGATGAATAGTAGGTGAACCTAAACCATTTCTTTGTGGTACGTTATACTTTAACCAAGTAGACACCTAAAATAATGCGAAGAAAATAATATTTTACAGATATAAATATATTGTCTGATCATGATTACCACCATTATGAGCTCCCTAAACATGGACTATTAGTATAGGTAATCATACGGTTTTGAGTTCAATTTGGAATTACTTCGCATGAGTGTGTTTTTCAAGGAGTTTCAAAATTGCATGAGCCCATAGGGTGAATGCAATTAATTTGAGCTCTTTCAATTACACACAGGTGTGAATTAATTCCAAATTGAACAAGAAATCGTATGATTACCTGTTAATAATATACAATCATGAAAAAAATTGTCAGAAAATGGTTGTTTTTACCAAAAGTCGTGCGCTTCATTTACTATGGCAACAAGTGGAAATTTCAAAGCAATAAAATGTCCAGTTTCAAACCAAAAACAAACAAAAATGTGCTTATATTTTCTTAGAAAATAAATGATATTTCAGTAAAATGCATTCTTTCAACAATATCATAAATTATCTGGTCAAAATATGAGAGGAAGTCAACCAGTGAGCACATTTTTTTTTCAACAATCTCCTGGATGGAATTGCAAACAAATTCAAATTTACACAACTTTTTGAACGAACTAAGAGAAATTGACGCAACGCCGTTGCGCTGAAAATCGTCGTTAAAAATCGTCTCGTGTAACACCGCCTTAAGGAAAACCTGCTTTCAGTTATTAAGTTAATTAACAAAGCAGGAAATGAATATTAACATTTATTAGTTACCATTCTCTTTTCTTCCGGTGATTTACTAACATATGAGATAAGGTCTTCCAACAGCTGCTGTAGAGTTACTTGTACCTCTGATGAACTGTCATAGAGACTACAAACATGTGGCAGAAATGTGTCAAGCAAATACTTATCAAATTCCTCTTTTGACAGAATGTTATCATCAGCAACTTGGTCAATAACCTAGCAGAAATAATTATAATTGTTTAAAGAAGAATATATTTTTTTGAAGTTTCCAATGCACCTTTTTAATTGCTCTTAGGCCTCAACAGCATTCTTTGAATTTGACTAATACAAGGTACTATTCATCGATGTGTGCATTGCTTACATTCCTGACATTCAAACAAATATTTAATGTGCTGTGGAGGCCTAAGAGCCACTGACAAGGTATATTGGAAGAATGCATACATATGGATTTGGCAATTAGGGCCTTCAAAGAGCTCAGTAATAATCACAAATCCTTGCGATATCCTGCCTTCTGAAGCTTAAACATCAATGAACCCATCACTGTATGTTGTACACTAATTTGAATCCCACTAACTTATTATGGACCTCACCTTGACAGACAATACATATATTAACTTTCTTGTTAAGAGGGGATTTTTTTCAAGTTCGAGCAGTGAACGACAAAAACTCCTGAGTTGAGGAATAGCTGTTGTACAAGACTAAAATCATTTCTGTCAGAAAGTTGAAGTTGTTTGTAAGTAGTTTTGGCCAATGAAATTTGAATCAAAGTGTTAATCCAAAGCGAAAATTTGGATCGAAAATGAGGTTTAGGCCTTCATTTGCTCATTTACTAAATGTTTTCTTTATATTCAGCTTGAAAAAGCTTAATCCCAACACAACTTCAAGAAAAATTCTTTGTACAATTCAAAAATCCGTTTTAAACGGGTATATTATCTTGGTACATCAGTTTTGAACCGGTAGAAAAAGGTTTTGAGTGTTAATCCAGAACGAAAATTTGGATTAAAACTCGCACGAAGGTCTAGTTTTTGGCGCTTTTCGCCATTATTTCTCGTCATTGAAAAAAATCTCCTCTTAATATCTAAACCCTTATGAGACAATTATGCTATTGCATACCTCAAATGCAAAATATCTATAACTACTATAGATATTGGGTAATCTACTTGGAAGACCAACAAGCTGCTTTTTAAAAAAATGTTCATGTTCTTCTAATGCGAACTCATTGAGATCACTAGCCATCCTAATAACTGATGGAAGGCACGCTGTTGATGACATTTTAAAAATCTCCTTTTTTTCTGACATAAACCCATCTGATCTTTCTCCTGCTTGTTGTGTATGCTGTGTGATGAGCTTATTAAAGTGAATGGGAGTGGCCCTCTCAAATTCCCTAGAAAAAGAAAAAATATTAAATTTGAAATTTTTGAATTTAATTTTTTTTAAAGTTCTATTCATTCAGTATCTGATGGTATTGCAAATATTAAACACAACTAGCTGTAGCTTGTGAAATGCCATCCTCGGAAACCCAGGGGTAATCTGTCATTGAACAAATGACAGAAGATTACCCCGGGGTTCCCGAGGATGGTGAAATGCATTTCCTGCAATATTATCAATACTATTAATTAATAGTTATCTTTCAACTAACCTTTCATCATTAAATGAGAAATTGACAGTTGTCAGGAAAGTTGATAGGGGGACTTCACTGCCACCATGTTTGGTTTGCTTACCACCACCCTGAAAGGTGGATACCAGTACTTTTTTAAGCAAGAATGGATTTGCTGGGTCGTCCCAGTAAACTGGAAAAGAGCTTTTGACAAGTTCTGCTGATACATTCTCACCAGTTGATTGTGAGAAAAAAGTACCACCCAGGAGTGACTGGATCAACTTAAGGGAAGTGGATTTTCCACTTGCAGTTGGTCCAACTGCCATAGGAGCTGGACAAGAACCTGAGTAAAGAAAAAAGAAAAAAGAAAGAAATTGTACATTGATATTTTGTATAAAACATAAAACCAACAAACTGTAAGTAGGTTAAGTTTGCCAACAGTGTACTGCTAGTATTTACTCATTGAAACGCCACCTCAAATATATTCATTTGAACAGTATATGCACCAGTACAATTTGTACATATTTTGAGATCTCAAATTTCAATTATCACTGTAATTAGCATATTAATCATGAATGAAATATATTCAAACCAGATATATCATAGAAGATATCTTATCATTTGAATGCTCGAAGATAAAATTCTTATTTCCGGGCACCTATATGTCTATCCCTCTTTATATATCACCAATTCTCATAATTTTTCAAAAAGGGGTGTACATATGACACATACATACATATACATAACATTTTATATGTATTTTAATAGTCAACTACATGTACAAGGTCAAAGAAGCTTTCATTAATTTTTCAAAAAAAAAAAAAGAAATCAAAGTGTCTTCAACTCACCAACTATAGAGAGTACTTGTTGATAGTGGAAGGCAGACAAGCCACCTGACAGGAACATTATAAAAGGGAGGAAGTTGTCCTTCATAAACGATTTCACTCTTTCAATGAAATCATGCCAATTGTATGGCTGTAGAGGTAATGGAATGGTTATTTCGGAACATTTCAGATATTCCTTTACCAAGTTGTCATTTGTTGCCAGACCTTGTAGAAATGGCACCATCCAGATGTGGGTATGGCCACTTTCAATTACTGCCCCACTTCCATCAATCTAAAAGGTAAATGTTACAATTGAATAAATTATCCCTTCTTATTTACCATCAAGATAAGATATAACTTAAAAGCTTAACCTGGCATGGCCAAAAATGTTGCTATCAAGCTACCTTATTCGTACTAATTTTCGCGAGGCTTTAATTTCGCGATTTTTTATCGCGAAAAAAAGGATACACGAAAATTAAACACGCGAAATTTAATACACTTCTATAATTGCTGTAATCAATGATTAACTGGGTTTGTAGCTACATGATAATTGTCATCAGTCTATTTATCTTCTACTTCAGCACTTTCTTCATCCGAATCACTCATTTCTTCTTCTTGTACATATAGCTCTTTTAAATCATCTTTCGTGCAGTCATCAAAATGTCCATTTAGGTCAGGCTCTTTATAATTAGCCAACGGGATCGGGTAATGTTCGAGTTACGCGCTTCGAGTTATGCGCTTTTCGAGTTACGCGCTGTGCCACACCCATTTTTGCCTGTGCCACACCCAGCGCGTAACTCGATGTCTTTAGGAAAGGTTAGTGACTTCGAGTTACGCGATGAGCGCACAACTCGAACTAAAACATATCGTCTAGTTAAAGTGTCGAGTTACGTAAATAAGACGTTTATGCTGATCGAATTAATTATTAGACTAGAATCAACATTTTAAAACTGAACTTATTCTGATTTAATCGTTTTCCTTTTTTAACATCTTCATAGAACAATAGTAATAATAATGTTATTTTTAAGGCTAGAACTAACATACAAATATGTCCAAAAAATGACTAAAAAAGTAAATAGAACAGTTTTTGAAACGCCACTGACCTCCCTTAGTACTAGCAGAAGCCGGGCATTGCCCTTGAACGGAGAAGAACAAAATCTTCCACTGTTAAGCTATTTCTGGCAGGAGATTTGATTACAGGGGGTGGACACATCAGATTGCTGCCGATGGGCTTCTTTCTTAAACAATGATGTTAAAGCTACGTTTCAGTACGTAGTTTTTCGTTACACGATGATTGTGAATACATAACATGTTGATATTCTTAACTTTCAAAATTACTTTAAGTCTAATTAGTTTCCTTTTAACCTGATAATTCAATGTAAACGTCTTATTTACGTAACTCGACACTTTAAGACGATATGTTTTAGTTCGAGTTGTGCGCTCATCGCGTAACTCAAAGTCACTAACCTTTCCCAAAGACATCGAGTTACGCGCTGGGTGTGGCACAGGCAAAAATGGGTGTGGCACAGCGCGTAACTCGAAAAGCGCGTAACTCGAAGCGCGTAACTCGAAGTTTACCCGCCCTCTTAGCCAACACAAGCTCTTTGTATTTGATTGATTTGATTTGATTGATTTGCAGTATTTGCTTGATCTAATTGCAAATCATGATTGTAAATCAGCCGTTATTTAAGTAATCATTCAATAAAAAACGGTTTTCTAAGTCTGACTTTTGTCAATTTTCGCGAAATTAAATGCCCTAAATTTATCCTTTTCCGCAAAATCGCGAAAATATTCGTGTTCCAAATTCGTGAAATTAAGTGCCCGCGAAAAGTAGTACGAATAAGGTATTTCAAACGAAAAAAGGAAACATGGAGCGCGTTCACATTTGATTTTAATCTAGCTCTATTTTGTTTAAAGCTAGTTTTATATGATAACGCCAATGTGAACGTATTTTTAAGCTAGCTACACTTTTGCTCCTGTTTTCGGCGTTCACATTGGTAACTTTGACCGGAAATGTGAAATTTTAAAACCATGTCGGGTTTCGTAAAGCGAGATAAAGGTGTCTACTTTGACAGGTTTTTTTGAGTCACGTCCTGTTTCGTCAACTAATCTGGTCTCAAGTTGCACTGATTCAACAGGCCTCGTGTCGCTGGTTGCTTCGCTTTGCTCCCGGGCTTGTTCCTTTAATGTTTTCAGCTTTGTAGCGTTAATTTCCAAGTGTTTTTACAAACATTATTTGAAATAAAAACAGTTTGACTGGCTCAGCCATGTTGACCGCCAACTAGGATATCCCGATGAAGTCGGGATATTGCAGTGTGAACGTTTTTGGGGCGTTTTTTCCAAGCCGCTCAGAATTCCGGCAAATATCTCGGTTCAGACTGCAAATTTGACCGGAAGGACTAAAAAACCGGTCGTGGTTGCTAATGGTGTTATTCTTGACAGTTTTTCTTTGCATATGTCAATCAATCGATGACCTTAGGTCAAAATTTACTTGTTGGATTTCATTTCACTGCTACCATCGCAGATTTACTCTGGTGATACCGTCACAGTTACCTTGAAATCGACTGTAGTCGAAAACCATGAATAATGGAGTCTAAAATGGAAGTTCAAACTAACTTAAGAGATGTTTGACCATATTTTTTTTTGTGTTGATGACAGACAGCAAACAGCGAAACTGGCCGGCTACTAGCTTGAAAGTTCGTAGTCTGAACGCAAATTTTTGTTAAGCGGCTTTTTACTGGAAATCGATGACAGACAGCAAGTGATAAATAAACACAAAAACCGGCCTAAGTCGATCGAAAATGGCCTAATGTGAACGCAAGGAATGTGAACGTCACGTACTATTAAACTAGCTTAATCCGGAAAAGTGATGACAGACATATCGAGGCTTAAATGACTTAGGGACCGACCATTAGATTTTTGATGGGGGGGTTGGGCAATAACCAAAAAAAAATTCGAGCACAGCTTTAAAGGAAGAAAAAAAATTCGTGCAAAGCCAAAGTCCTCCAAAAAATATTCATGCAAATTGAAAATTAAATTCGTACATCGTCACTAACGACGAAAAAAAATTCCTGCACAACAAAAATTGCCCAACCCCCCCATCAAAAATCTAATGGACCGTCCCTTATAAAGCTAGCTAAATTGGACGATAATGTGAACGCGCCCATGGTAACAAAAGGTAACAAGATCTGGAATACTTCAAGCAAGTGACAGTTCTCGTGACACTTCGGCGATAAAAAGCAAATACAGAAAACCGAGTTTAATATAACAAGGGCAGCGTTTGGGAGTATAGTTGGGGAGCGATGGAATAAACAGAAAGAAAAGCATTTCTATTAGACTTTCAAGTACTTCAATACATTGATTAATGGAAAATAAAGAGAATATCACCCGGTTAATGAACCCACATCAAATTACAACAGCGAGATTGACAAACACAACGTCTACACAACAGCCCTGTTTTGAAATTCTCCAGCAATATCAAAATAATAATAAAAGAATGACTTGAATAGGATAGTTTGATTACCAATGTTACCACCTTCAAAACATCACATTGATCCAGAAACATCGACCATGAAATTACCCTACTGAAAACACATGATCCATAACTGAAAAAGTGTCAAAATGCAATCCCACACTGTCTTTGGGGGATAGCGCACACACCGCCTCAATGCTTTCATTTCTTTGCAAGATTTAAATTAAAGAAGCGCTTCACGAGAATTTAGAGAAATATAATACAAAGTTTCTGCGTCGAAAACGCAGGGAAGTTCCCAAAAGTGAAGATTCTTTCACCGTGTAAAGATGACAAAAGAATTAACTGTAAACTGAGCCTGACAGGTTGTCAATGTTCCCGAAAACATTGTTACCAAAGATTAAGTTTAATTTATTTTCTAAAGTCCATGGATCAGTCGAAAGCAATCTTTAAAAAACATTGTGAGGTCTGAGTTTTCTTGGTCTTAGTTTTCAAGGTCTGAGTTTTCGAGACACCCCACGTGGGAACAGTGGGATATCACAGCTCAAAATGATAGAAGATGCTCGTTGCGACGATTGTAAGTCATCCATAGACGACGGAAAAAGATATAAAACAATTATAAAGACTTTTTTGCAGTTATCAAAAATGAACTATAAAGTTTCACGATCCAGACAATGGGGGCTGGAATTTCTGGCCCACCAAGGGAACTGAGAGTGCCGGCAGTTCCTGGGCAATACAGTTGCAAAATTTAAAAACAATTTATAAATGAAACTGCCTCCAAATATATCAATCTAATTACAAATACCTCCTATACTGAGTTTTACCTGCACTTCCCTCGACAATATGTAGACGTTCGGCGTAATCTTTCCGAGGGTTAGAGTTGCCGTTAGCTCCATTTGCTCGGCGGCCGGTCTCCTTAAATAGTCATCAACCGTTTTCATCAAATATGAGGAAATCTGTCCTTCTCGGATAGATTTCCACATAATTCCTCCTTGTGAAGAAAAGGTCCTGTTAATAGCTGTCCTTAGCCCCTTCGAACTGCACATTTCTTCACAAGTTACATAACAACGCCTACACAGTGAAACAATAACAAGATAACGGACAAGATGAGCAAAATGTAATACATAAATTATGATTTCAGCCAAAGAAATAAAGTTTTTGAAATAAAATCCAAAGATGATAAATACTCACAAAGTCACAGTGTTTCTAGTGACGTCAAGTAAGTAACCACTGTATTTTTGCAGTTCTTGTGGAAATCGGACAAAGCCGACAATTTGGAAGAAGAAGTTCGCAATACTGCGATATTGGTTATCACCGACTTTCTCATGCAGCCGCCTCACCCCATCTCCATCATCTCTCACAGAGAGAGATTTCAGGGGCGAATTGGCTGGCATGATGATGAGCGCTAGCAACCAGTACCAGAAAGTGCCACAAGTCTCCAGAACTGACAAAACATATGCTTAATGGCGTAGTCATGCGCAAAACAATTTCGCTAAGTAATCTGTCATATTGCTATGACATATACCAGAGCATATTTTGGTAAGAAATGTATGGCACATCGCAGTTGGAGTCCGGCTCCACGGGTCATCAAAATAACAGCAAATCATACAAGAACTCTATAATTTCTGAGAATCTGAAGTCACAAGAAATGTTGCGATGCAAAGATACCAACAGTTTCACAAACTCGGCCATTTATAAAAAGAATTTTATGGGGCGCCATGTTGTAGCCATGTTGGTGTACAACTTTTAGTGCACCAACATGGCGGACAATAAATATGAATGGCAATTTTACATACAAATAATAATTTCACCATATGCTTTGATACAGATACCCAAAATTATTGGATTTATCGGCATAGACCAAGCCAAAGTTGTGTTTTCTTCTAAAAGTGCGTGATAGAGTGCGTGACAGTATTGCGTGACATATTTTATGTTCGATAACTCGAAAACTAAACAGGGTAAGTTTCTCAAATTGTTAAGAAAAACTTCTGTTAGGCATATAAGCATCGTACTTCAGGCTTAACTTTATGTGATTAAAATAAAAGATGAATATTTTCGATGTCTTTTTTTCTTTGTAAATATTATTCATATCACATATCTATTTTGTGTTTTATTGTTATTATAGGCACAATAGGAATTTCAAATCCTGGACTGAAATCCTGGATACGTAGGATTGGTCACTTGCGTGTACTCTAGTACTCTAGTACGCTAGTACGCTAGTACTGTTAGTATGCCAGTACTGTTAGTACGCTAGTACGCTAGTACGCCAGTACTGTTAGTACGCTAGTACTGTTAGTACGCTAGTACGCTAGTACGCTAGTACTGTTAGTACGCTAGTACTGTTAGTACGCTAGTACACTAGTACTCTAGTACGCTAGTACGCTAGTACTGTTAGTACGCTAGTACTGCTAGTACGCTAGCACTGTTAATACGCTAGTACTGTTAGTACGCTAGTACGCCAGTACTGTTAGTACGCTAGTACTGTTAGTACTCTAGTACGCTAGTACTGTTAATACGCTAGTACGCTAGTACTGTTAGTACGCTAGTACTGTTAGTACGCTAGTACTGTTAGTCCTGTTAGTACGCTAGTACTGTTAGTACTCTAGTACGCTAGTACGCTAGTACTGTTAGTACGCTAGTACGCTAGTACTGTTAGTACTCTAGTACTGTAGTACGCTAGTACTGTTAGTACGCTAGTACGCTAGTACTGTTAATACGCTAGTACGTTAGTACTCTAGTACGCTAGTACTGTTAATACGCTAGTACTTACTGTTAGTACGCCAGTACTGTTAGTACGCTAGTACTGTTAGTACTCTAGTACGCTAGTACGCTAGTACTGTTAGTACGCTAGTACGCTAGTACTGTTAGTATGCCAGTACTGTTAGTACGCTAGTACTGTTAGTACGCTAGTACACTAGTACTGTTAGTACGCTAGTACTGTTAGTACGCTAGTACTGCTAGTACGCTAGCACTGTTAATACGCTAGTACTGTTAGTACGCTAGTACGCTAGTACTGTTAGTACTCTAGTACTGTAGTACGCTAGTACTGTTAGTACGCTAGTACGCTAGTACTGTTAATACGCTAGTACGCTAGTACTCTAGTACGCTAGTACTGTTAATACGCTAGTACGCTAGTACTCTAGTACGCTAGTACTGTTAGTACGCTAGCACGCTAGCACTGTTAATACGCTAGTACTGTTAGTACGCTAGTACGCTAGTACTGTTAGTATGCCAGTACTGTTAGTACGCTAGTACTGTTAGTACGCTAGTACACTAGTACTGTTAGTACGCTAGTACTGTTAGTACGCCAGTACTGTTAGTACGCTAGTACTGTTAGTACTCTAGTACGCTAGTACGCTAGTACTGTTAGTACTCTAGTACTGTAGTACGCTAGTACTGTTAGTACGCTAGTACGCTAGTACTGTTAATACGCTAGTACGCTAGTACTCTAGTACGCTAGTACTGTTAATACGCTAGTACTTACTGTTAGTACGCTAGTACGCTAGTACTGTTAGTACGCTAGCACGCTAGCACTGTTAATACGCTAGTACTGTTAGTACGCTAGTACGCTAGTACTGTTAGTATGCCAGTACTGTTAGTACGCTAGTACTGTTAGTACGCTAGTACACTAGTACTGTTAGTACGCTAGTACTGTTAGTACGCTAGTACACTAGTACTGTTAGTACGCTAGTACTGTTAGTACGCCAGTACTGTTAGTACGCTAGTACTGTTAGTACTCTAGTACGCTAGTACGCTAGTACGCTAGTACTGTTAGTACTCTAGTACTGTAGTACGCTAGTACTGTTAGTACGCTAGTACGCTAGTACTGTTAATACGCTAGTACGCTAGTACTCTAGTACGCTAGTACTGTTAATACGCTAGTACTTACTGTTAGTACGCTAGTACGCTAGTACTGTTAGTACGCTAGCACGCTAGCACTGTTAATACGCTAGTACTGTTAGTACGCTAGTACGCTAGTACTGTTAGTATGCCAGTACTGTTAGTACGCTAGTACTGTTAGTACGCTAGTACACTAGTACTGTTAGTACGCTAGTACTGTTAGTACGCTAGTACTGCTAGTACGCTAGCACTGTTAATACGCTAGTACTGTTAGTACGCTAGTACGCTAGTACTGTTAGTATGCCAGTACTGTTAGTACGCTAGTACTGTTAGTACGCTAGTACACTAGTACTGTTAGTACGCTAGTACTGTTAGTACGCTAGTACTGTTAGTACGCTAGTACTGCTAGTACGCTAGCACTGTTAATACGCTAGTACTGTTAGTACGCTAGTACGCTAGTACTGTTAGTACGCTAGTACTGTTAGTATGCCAGTACTGTTAGTACGCTAGTACTGTTAATACACTAGTATTCTAGTACGCTAGTACTGTTATTGTACTCGTACTGTTTGTACGCTAATAGTGTTAGTACACTGGTACTTCACATTACTGTGCGACGAAAATGAGTACCGTATTTATTTAGAATTTGTTGGTAAAGAACCAAATATAACAATTGAGTCAAAGTGTGATAACAACTAATATTTTAATAGTAGACCAGAAATACACCAGTATTAATGTACTGTTGAAATCTAAAGAAGCAGTGTCCTACGGACAATTGATGAATCAGACTAGTACGCTATTCAGCGTACCAAGAAGAAAACGGACGGACGGTGCAGCTAAAACAAGCAACATATGAAGAACTAGGGAAACGGCTGTACACAGGTTATATAAGAACACCCACCGTACACTGTCTATCGTCATTGTAAAAACCTGTCAGTCGCTGTGCGAGTGGGGTCTGGGAACAAGTTTACTGTTACTCGAGTGAGTGAGTGAGTGAGTGAGTGAGTGAGTGAGTGAGTGAGTGAGTGAGAGTGAGTGAGTGAGTGAGTGAGTGAGTGAGTGAGTGAGTGAGTGAGTGAGTGAGTGAGTGAGTGAGTGAGTGAGTGAGTGAGAGAGTAAGTGAGTGAGTGAGTGAGCGAGCGAGCAAGCGACACATTTTAAAACACGGGCCGCGATACACGAGTTAAGATTTCATCTGTTTTATTTTTAAGTCGACAATATACTGTTCAAGTAGAGAAACCAGCGACTCAAGCCCTATTCTTGATGACTGGAGGATAATCATTGAACAAGAAGCAATTTTTCTGAACATATTCCAAGCATGCGATCCTGAAATCTACGTTTCTAAGCTATCGAAACTTCTGGCAGGTACGACATAGCGGAATAACAGCTAAGCGGCCGTTTTCATAGTTTTTTCATAAACTGATGATGGAGTATGAAAAACAGTAACTGCTACACTTTTACTGGCTTTAATAAAAACTTTTTACAAAACCTTGTGACGCTACAGTAATGCTTCGTGGGGGTATTTATCAAAACAATGATTTTTCTGCTGATCAAAATGTCATCTCTTCCAAAGTACAGGGCATTATATCTCAGAAACGCATGCACCAAATTTTGATATTATTTGATATTTTGTTCTTTGTGTCTAAAACGGCTTGTATGCAAAATATTGAGCCTTAAAAACCTATGGTGTCCTTATAAATGGAGGCGGTAAAACGTTTTTCCGCCCTGTCGGCAGGTACATTAATCAAGATATCTTTGAGTCTCAAGTCATACTACAATGTACTTCCTTTGTAGCCTTCGAATAGAGCCACTTCAGTCTTAATGGAAAGAAGTTGAACCAAGTCAGTGAGGTCACCGGGAATCGAGATCTCTCGCATCAGAAAACCGCAGACTAAACAATTGAAGTAGCTAGGGGGCTCCGATCGAATGAGGGCGACGCCTTTTGGTAATTCCCGAAGAACTCCTATATATGCTATATACAGAAGGCTGGGATGCTTGTCGGGATTTTGAAAATAACCACTTAAAAGGTACCTGAATCCTATCCAGGTGGATGTGGTAACCGGCACGATCGATATTTACCGATAAAAGGAACCAACTCAAAAACAAATGATTGAGTGAACGTGTAAACTAGTTTATCACTTTATCGATGAGTGTTAAGCGACAAAAGTGAGGTGATTAAAGCTGTAACTGTTATCTCGGGTATCTTATATTTACTGAAAACATGTACCCTAAAAGGTACCAGCTTAGTCTCTGATTGTCTGATAAAATTTGGGATGATTGATCGATAAAAGATACGACGAGAACCCCACCCATATTCGATCGGGATCGGAGTCCAATTCCCTGTTACCCGCGGACTTATCGCGCGTCCACCGAGTAAAATGAGGAGAAAGTGTATCTCCGTCAGTTGGCTAGTGCGTGGCTTTCTGATGAGAGAGGTCTCGATTCCCAATAACCTCACACTTGTATCGACTTCTTTCTATTCTGTGTAGCTTTAAGTAGCTTAAAATACCCGTAAAAAGGAGCATTGATATGGAGAGGGGGTGACGAGAGCACCGTCCGCTTCCTGGGGGATCAGCTAGCTTTTAGCTGAAGGAACCACTAACGCTACATATAAAGCTCTGCCTTAAGCTTTACCTTTACCTTTATGAGAACCGCGGGTTGGTGAGACGGCTGTATCAATACCTGCAGGTTACTTCTCTTGATACCGTTTTCACTTTTCTTTCATCTGATTAGATTTATTATATTTATGTTTTTTTATTGCTATTTTTCATAGAAACAAAGGCAAAGTACAGCTCAAATATCCTAGGTAAGCGGGACGTCATGCACCCCTCCCCTCTTCTCCTCTTCCCTTCCCTTGAGAGCCATGCATCGCAGGCTAGCTAGTTCTATCTCAAATAATTTTATATAATAATCGGTATATTGCATCGCAATGATTGGTCGAGGACCGTGTGTAATTACAGTACACATACATAGATGACGTCATATAATCTTACGCGCGCTCTGATTGGTTGAAATGTCTCGATAAATATTATATAAAACAAATCGATTCCATTTTTCCGTGGGTCTGTACTCTAATAGAAGCACAGATGACGTCGTCTCGTGGCGTACTCACCACATTTTGTCGTCATCGGTGAATCTATTAGAGTACAGACGCACGGAAAAATAGGATCGATTTGTTAAATGAAACCTCACTTTATAGACAACGATCACCCAGAACAGTGTGCTTTGGAAGAATACAAGACATGCGCAGAGAAATACTACGACTTATTTTATACTAAGCCGAAGTGTGCAACTTTGTCGATGTTGATTTCTTGCCTGAAGGAAGCTACGAAAACGTGCAATGCCGATATTATGAAGAACCTTGCCGAAATTTTTGATATATTTGGCAATGGAATCCTTAAAGAAGAAAGAAAAAAGGAGAAAGAAAAGCCACCTGCAGAGAACTGTGATCTCAGCCAGTAGTCAACAAACAGTAGATAGCCAGTAGAAGTCATGTACAGGCTGATAGTCGAATCACTATTACGGACACCGAATTGAATAACGGGCTCGAGGGTAGGGTGTCCGTAACAACGACAGTTGACTATACCACAAATCATTCAGTCATAAAAAAAACAGAAGCAGCTTTCAAAACAAAACAAAACGAAACGAAAATAAGTGAAACAGCCTTTTACTAACGCATCTATAATCTTATTGTCATAACTGTCAAAGTCTTTGATCTTTTTTTTTTTTTTTGAAACTTTAAACACTGATTAGGAGAGTCTTGCTAAAAAAGTTTTTGAACCCGAAATGTTCTAAAAATTCGCTTGAAAATCGGTCAAACTCATGGAGTTTAGAAACGGAAAAAAGGGATTCATTATAAAAAATAAATAAAAATAAAACTATATGTAGACCTTTTTCAAAAAGCTTCATAAAGTTTAAATCGATAAAGATTGCCTTGTTTTCTCCCCCTAAAACATTCAATTGCAATGAGCGTGACGAGCTAGGTGTGGCCATAAAATACAGCTCCCTTCCTTCCTTCCTCTCCCTTCTCCTCTCCCCTCCTCTCCCCCTCCCCCTCCCTTGGTCGAGTACAGTGCGTGATTACAGTACACACGCATAGATGACGTCATTGAATGTTACACGCGCTCTGACTGGTTGAAATGTTTTGTTGAATATTATATAAAACAAATCGATTCCATTTTTGCGCGGGTCTTTACTCTAGTAGATGCACAGAAAACTTTGTCTCGTGGCATTTTGTCGTCATCGGTGCATCTATTAGAGTACAGATGCACGGAAAAATGGAATCTATTGGTTAACTAAAACCTCATGAACTTTATAGACAACGATCACCCAGAACAGTGTGCTTTGGAGGAATACAAGACATGCGCAGAGAAATACTATGACATATTTGATACTAAACCGATGTGTGCTTTGCCAATATGGATTTCTTGCCTGAAGGAAGCTACGAAAACGTGCAAAGCCGATATTCTGAAGCATCTTGCCGATATTGATGAAATATTTGGCAAGCAAATCGTTACGGAAAGGAAGAAAGAAAAGCCAGAGGACTGTGATGTCAGCCAGTAATGAACAATCAGTAGTCATGTAATGTAATGTAATGTAATAACTTTATTTAAAGAGGGTAGACACACAACATTTACAATATAGAATTGTACTGATAACCTAGTGGCCCTAAAAAAAGATGTATAAATAAAAGTAATAAATAATGACAAATTAAAACTATAATTTTAAATATATATAAATTTTAAATATTCATACAAAACTATAATTTTTAAATATAGTCAGCCAGTAGAAGTGAAATAAAGACTGATAATGGAATCTCCAAAGCATTCAGTTGGAATTAGGAGCGCAACGTCATGTATTATCGAAAGCTCCCTTCCTTCCTCCCCCTTCCCTCTCCCTCCCCTCTCCTCTCCCCTCCCTTTGTCGAGTACCGTGCATGCATGTGTGATTACAGTACAAACGCAAAAATATCACCATAGTGAATCTCGCGCGCGCTCTGATTGGTCGAAATGTTTCGATGAATATCATATAAAACAAATCGATTCCATTTTTGCGCGGGTCTGTACTCTAACAGATGCATGCAGAAGACTTCGTCATTGTGTCGTGGCGTACTTTTTTGTTCTCACCACATTTTGACGTCGTCTGTGTATCTATTAGAGTACAGACGCATGGAAAAATGCAATCTATTTGTTAAATAACACCTCACTTTATAGACAACGATCACCCAGAACAGTGTACTTTGGAAGAATTGAAGACATGCGCAGAGAAATACTATGAAGTATTTGATACTAAACCGAGGGTCTCAATGGGGTTAACCGTCAATCGTCAAACGGCCTAAATTTTAACCGTCAACCGTCAAATGAGGGAAATTTTAACCGTCAAGCGTCAAAAAATTAACCGTCAAACGAGAATACATGCGCGTATTTTTCAAGACGTTTTTAAATTAACAATTTCACTATTTCAATACCGCTAAAACTTAATAAAAGTCATATTGAACTTCATATTGTCCAGAACTGCCGGCTCGTCGCAAGCATATTGATAGGGGAGGTTCGATATCCACCATTTTCGGCTGGGATTAGGGAATGCTTCAGAATGACCTGTATAAGAAATTTTGTATGAAAACACTTTTGTTGTTATGCAAGAGATACCAACAAATTTCGATTTTTGAAAATTCGTGTCTCCTTAATTTTTCAACTGATATCCTTCAAAGTTCACAGTTTTACTGATTTTGATGTGCTTTTTCCAGCTATGGACACTGTTTTTAAGTTTGGGAACTTTTGGAATTACGTGAAAAAGCCGGGAGTATGAAATGTCGACTGTAGCAATTCACAAAATACGTCATCTACACGTATAAAATTATAGAATACGTCTTGGTAACTATCATATTCGCATTCAGCAGGAAAAAATAGTTTAGAATAGTTATGTTACCAGCTTCTACCCCAAAATGCCTTTGCACTTTTTCAGTTTTGCGCCTTGTCTATAGTTTTCTGCCGGTTAAAACCTGGATTTTAAGCCAAGAAAAATTGGAGAGAAATAGAATCCATGAAAACAAGAAAAAGAAGAAGAAAAAAAGAAAGAAAAGAAAAGAAAAGAAAAGAAAAGAAAGGAAAAGAAAGGAAAAGAAAAGAAAAGAAAGGAAAAGAAAGGAAAAGAAAGGAAAAGAAAAGAAAAGAAAAGAAAAGAAAAGAAAAGAAAAGAAAAGAAAAGAAAAGAAAAGAAAAGAAAAGAAAAGAAAAGAAAAGAAAAGAAAAGAAAAGAAAAGAAAAGAAAAGAAAATTTTAAAGTGTTTCGATTGTTTGTTGTTGTGTGCATTCCTTACATTACCATGGGCTGCAGTCGATTTCTAAAGAATATATTACACACCGTCGAGGCTGAGGTTGAGCCACGACAACCGTGAAATGGTCTATTGTTAAAAACATCGTATTTTTCCTCTATGGTGTTTTAATAAAGTTATTATTATATTATTATTAAAAAAGGCAATAACGTGATTTCTGGTAGGTAATTATATAATGCAATTTTTCTTTTTATCCTGTCCGGTTTATCACTGGATCGGTATGTGACGTCACGTGACTATTTCCAGAACCTTAACAGCTTTCATTATAAGAGCTCGCGTGGGTCCAAATACAGTCATATGATGACGACCCTTTTCGACATTAGCACGGTCTGAGTTGCAAACAAAGGTAATAACGTAAATTTCTATTAGGTAAATAATGCAATTTTTCTTTTTTTTCCCTTTTTTTCACTGTCCGGTTTATCACTGGATCGGTATTTGGTACTAATAAGGCCCATAAGCAGAGTAAACTTTTTAATCCAGGCAAACACAAGTAATAAGCTAAAAACGTGATGATAACACGAGTTTCGTATGGGCATATGCTGAGGCTTGCTTGGTTTTAGGTTTGGGCTTGGATGGAAAGAGAATTGGGAACACAAAACGCAGTGTGCAAGAAACGGGGAAAAGTCAGTTCAAGAAAACTGCTTCGTTTCGCTCTAGTACTCCCCAATCTACAGAAACAACGGAGCTACGATTTGTGCCAGTTTTTGTATCTCTTATTTACGTCTGCAAGCTTTATAATCCAACTATTTTCTGAGCTGTTCACGTGATAAAAATCACGCAACAAACACGATTGGGATTTGCTGGTTTTCAATAAGTAAAAATTAACATGCCATCCGTTTAGAGTACGTTATGTCTCATGCAGTTTTGTAGCTTTTAAAAATGTATCAAACGAGTAACCTATTTAAGCTAAAATAAGAAAGAAATTAAACTTTTATCATGCAGGAAAAACAAACGTAAGTTCTCTTACAATATAGATTATACCTTGAAAATCTCCGCGGGTATAGTTCTGTATTAGAAGCCTTAAAAGTATATGGCTTCTTGGCATCGCCTAGGGCTTTATTGTTGTACGACTGGTTATTTTCAACTAAAGCTGAACATGGTGTGTTTGAAATGGCAGCTGAGAAATTGCAAACCTCCATGAAAGTACAGCAAATTGAAGCTACAATAATTAGCAGAAACTGTTGTAAAGTCTCAAAGTGCAAAGTGAGAAAGTTTACATAATTCTGCATCTTTTTTGACGTCTGCATTTTGCAGCTGTTCTTGCGTGGAATGTAAGAAAATATAGAAATTACATGTACAAGTTTTAGAGGAAAAAAGTAGAGCAATTTGTGAATATGTAACAAATGTATATGCTACAGTATATTCTAGAAATAATGAGTGATTCGTGACAAAAAATGAATATTCAGATAGGAATGCCAATTAAATGAATACAGCACCAGGCAACATATAGTACACATTGACTCGTGGAGACCGACGAAATGGACGTTTTGAAGTAAAATGGCGCAATTCGACCTCATGTGAATGTCTAATATCACAGCAAACTCCATCCTTGGTGTTTGCCTATTACGCAGGACAACACTCGCGCGGGCTGAAGGGCTGGGGAAATAGGCTCAGATTTAGCCTAAAGGGAAAAAGCTCTTTTATTTCGATGAGAAGATCTGTGTTTGTTTCTGTTTCTGTATATTACTTGGTAAAGTTGTTCACATTACACCAAGGTGGTACTACTGAAATTAAAACAAATTACGTAATATACATGATTTCTTGTTCAAGGTTTTAACGGCAAGGTGAACAAGCAAATAATATCATGGCATGATCTTAACTGTGGGCAGTAATGATATATTCAGTCGTTGCAATGCTCTTCTTTCTGATGTACGCTAAGCCAAATGTACACAATCAAGTTTGTCATGAATCTTGACAAGCTTCTTTGGCAGGTTTCCTTGCTCGCTCGTGTAGACAGATCAAATTAAAACTTGTCCAGTTTTTCCATGTCAAGTAAGACTTGATATACAGATGCAAATCAGTCTCAGCAAAGCAATAGACATCAAGAGCCTGAGGAAAAATCTCAAAGCCTTGTATTTGTAATCATGTGATTTCAATCCATTTGAGCTCTTTGAGCTGGTTTTTATGACTACTATGTTTGCATAATATTGACTTTTGTTCAGCTACTTTCAAACAAACCCAAATCAGTATGCATCCAGTAAAGTGAATTTCTAGTTTTTCGTGCCTACAAAATTTTGTCATGCTCTGGTGTTTTATAAAAGGTAAATATAACTCAAATAAAAACTTGAAAAAACTTTGAACATTTAATTTATTTAGGCTTTCTTTTATTACTCATCCAAACTTTATTTCCATCAGTCACTCATCCAAATTTCCTTTGATCCTGATTTATTCAGACTTTCTTTGATCAATCCGATTATACTTTCTCTATGTTAATTATTCATGCAGACTTCCTTCACATCATTCACATAAAACTTTTTCCCTATCGGTTACTGATTCATTCAGACTTTTTTTTATCATTAATCAAACTTTCTTTCTGTTTCGTTCATAATTCAGACTTCCTATGATCGTTCATAGTAAGCATTTATAGATAAATAGATAGAAACTTTGTTTCATTGTCTAATGGTATACATGAAAAATATTAACGATGCTGGTTGACTAACAGCAGCGCTTTTTAAAGGAAATTTAATTCAGAAAAAAGGAAATTTAGTGCGATAAAAAAGAAAAATTTTGTGCAAATTTGAGTTTTCAAAAATAGCGTGAACATCAATTTTAAGTTTTGTAAGTTCTGCTCTTGTTCACATCATCAAAACTCTGCATATTTTGATCACAAAGAAACGATTTTGATGGAAAAAAGACGAAACATATTTTTTCTAGAATTTTTATGTCTATTATTAATCATATGACTTTCTCGTGCAATTTTGAATTAATTTGAACGAGTTGGGTTTCGATGAGTTCAAAATTGCACTAGCATTTTCGAAACCATATGATTTCCTGTACAAATCTGACAGCAGTTAGAAAACACACGCCCGCCCTACAAAGTAAAATGTATCTACGTTCATGTTAAACCAGATGAAGTTTTCTATTGTGATTGGACTTCTTTCCTTGGTACCACTTTGTTATGGTCTAACGGCGTTGAACGAAGAAAAGCAATGCACGGAGCATTGGGTGCGCACCAATCCTCGTGGAAAAGATGCATTGCAGAGAACCTGCCACCATATCAAAGTAAGATGCTATATTATTATTTCCCTTGCAATTCCATCCAAATTCAAGAAACGCTGCTTTTCCATCATTCGATGAACTTTATAAAACATTTCATTGGAAATAAAAGAGCGTATATGTACATCATGCAAATTGTCGTATCTCGAGTGGGGTCTGGGAACGAGTTTGCTATGTTACTCGAGTGAGTGAGTGAGTGAGTGAGCGAGCGAGCGACACATTTTAAAACACGGGCCGCGATGCACGAGTTAAGATTTCATCTGTTTTATTTTTAAGTCGACAATATACTGTTCAAGTAGAGAAACCAGCGACTCAAGCCCTATTCTTGATGACTGGAGGTTAATAATGGAACAGGAAGCAACTTTTCTGAACATATTCCAAGCATGCAATCCTAAAATCGACGTTTCTAAGCTATCGAAACTTCTGGCAGGTACATTAATCAAGATATCTTGAGTTTCAAGTCACACTAGGTAGTTTCCTTTGTAACCATCGAATATAGCCACTCACTTCTTAATGAAAAGAAGCTGAAAAAACTCGCGAGAATACTAGCCTATGAACAGGCTCATGGGAGGGAAGAAGAAGTAGAAAAGGAATTAAGGTGCTGGGGAGGGGGAAAGGGGAGAGAGAGGCTCTCCACTTCCCTTTCTCCCTCCCCTCCCCTCCCCTCCCCTCCCCTGAGCCTGCTCACAGGCTATGAGGTCACTGAGTCACTCGACATATAGTGCTTTACTGCAGGTTACTTCTCTTGATACCGTTTTCACTTTTCTTTCATCTGATTAGATGACATTATTATTTATTTGTTTTTAATTGCTGTTCTTCATAGAAACAAAGGCAAAGTACAGCTCAAATATCCTAGGTAAGCTGTCACGACAGTGGTTGCATTCTTTAATTGTGGACGTCTGTGAGCAAAACAAAACAACAACAAACAATTAAAAACAAAACAAAACAACACAAAACAAAACAATACAATACAATACAGTACAAAACAAAACAAAACAAAGCAAAGCAAAGCAAAACAAAACAAATCAAAACAAAACAAAACAAAACAAAACAAAACAAAACAAAACAAAACAAAACAAAACAAAACAAAACAAACAAAACAAAACAAAACAAACAAAAAACACACACGCTTTTCTATCCGTAAATACTAGTGGGAATTCGAATCAGAAATCAGTGGAAAATTATTATCTTTAGTCTTGCTAAAAATAAACTTTTAGAGACGGAAACGTTCTAATTAAAAAATTCGCTTGAAAATCGGACATACTCATGGAGTTAATTTAGGAACGGAAAGATGGACTTTATGTTTTTGTAAATGAATATATAGACCTTGATAAAGTTGAAACTGATATTTGCCGTATTTTCTCTAAAACATTCAGTTGAAAGGAGCGTGACGTCATCATTGATGTCATCAACATGTGAGTTGAGCGTTGAATGCAAAATATCTAATGTGGAGGTACTACGCGGATCTGCTGTAGAAGATTATTATTATTATTTATTATTTATTATTTATTATTCGAGAAATAGAGCTCCTTTCTTCCCCGTCCCCCTCCCCTCTTCTCCTCTTCCATTCCCTTGAGAGCCATGCATGGCAGGCTTGTTCTATCTCAAATAATTTTATATGATGATTGGTATATTACGCGTGCTCTGATTGGTCGAGGACTGTGTGTAATTACAGTACACATGCGCTGTGATTGGTTGAAATATCTCGATGAATATTATATAAAACAAATCGATTCCATTTCTCTTGGGTCTGTACTCTAACAGATGCACACAAGACGTCGTCTCGTGGCGTTCTCACCATATTTTTCGTCATCGGTGCATCTATTAGAGTACAGACGCACGGAAAAATGGAATCTATTGGTTAACTAAAACCTCATGAACTTTATAGACAACGATCACCCAGAACAGTGTGCTTTGGAGGAATACAAGACATGCGCAGAGAAATACTATGACGTATTTGATACTAAACCGATGTGTGCTTTGCCAATATGGATTTCTTGCCTGAAGGAAGCTACGAAAACGTGCAAAGCCGATATTCTGAAGCATCTTGCCGAAATTGATGAAAAATTTGGCAAACAAATTGTTACGGAAAGGAAGAAAGAAAAGCCAGAGGACTGTGATGTCAGCCAGTAGTCAGCAACCAGCAGTGAGCCAGTAGAAGTCAAGTAAAGGCTGAAAGATCAAGTTGACTGTACCACAAATAATTCAATTTAAAAAATTCATAAGCAGTTTTCAAAGCAAAACAAAAACAAGAAAAACAGCCTTTTACTAACGCATCTTTAACTTATGCAATATTCAGAATCTTTTTAACCTGATTAAATCATCTTTATTGTCATAACTGTCAAAGTCTTAAATTAATTCTTTTGAAACGTCAAAGACTTAACTTCTTCAGGGGGGATGGTTTTTGAAGATATTTGCATTAAAGTTTCTATTTACATTCAAACCAAGTTGAATTTATAGCTTAGAAGAATTTGAGCTCCAGCTTTGCAAGCTAAGGTAACGTACACATATAAAACCCCAAGTGAGATTTCGTTTCAGATATACCTTAACTTTCATTATAAAATATTTGAGATATAACGCGCGCGCTGATTGGCTGGCTACCATGTTTACATCAGAGGACAGAGACATAGGTCGCTCAAAAAATGTCGAACATATTTTATAAAAGCAATATAAAACGATCGTTTATGTCTCTGTACTATGATATAAACACTCTGGAAGATGTAGAGCACTCGAAAAGCAAGAGAAACACTCGGCTACGCCTTGTGTTCCTAAGCTTGCTTTTCTCTTGCTCTACATCTTCCATCGTATTTATATCACAGTACAGAGACATGCGCGCGCGTTTTATATTCCTTAACTAATCGTATCTTCACTGGGTAGCTTTCCTTTTTGCAAATTCAAACTTTTGGTATTAATTTAATTCTCTCGTGGAACAAAAACTAAGCATGCTAAAAGTGAACTAAATAGTACGACCTTTTGTGGTGGTATCATGTAAATGCATAGAAAAAATATATGGGAACAGGGAAGAACTATACCGGAACGCAACTCATTCCGGTATCATGTGAACAGCCCCAAGTGCCAAATAGCACTATTAACATGTATTAAACAATCGAAAACAAAGGAATTTGTATGATTTAGTGCTATTTAGATTTGGTACTTTTTTACGGTTTACGTGTGATCGACACTAGTGAAAAACGTCTGCGCATGCGTGCATATTACGATGTTTTCTTAAGAAATGTATGAGTTTTAGCTTGAAATGAAATGCTCGTGATCTCGGTGTATACATAAAATTTCTCTTGTATACTTTTGTGAGACAGAGATATTGCATTAATGAAGACATTGCGAGCATACTGGCCCTAATTTTCAAGAATTGACCTTAAGTTTTGACATTTTGTGAAAAACATTGTTGAAGGCAAGCGTAAAAGCGAAATTTGCATAAGTTTACAAAAGCACGAAGACGTAACTACGAGCATGCGCAGACGTTTTTCACTAGTGATCGTGCGATCATCCTATTGTTTATACTCTAAGTAAGCTCGAGGGCGCGTCATGTCAGTGAATAAATTAAAGATCCGAGCCGAAGGCGAGTATCTTGAAACACGATGTATAAACGCGCCCTAGGGGGATCTTTATATCACTTAAAAAACGTCTAGCTGTCAAGTAACATATTTGACCACAATTTTTGGCTTAGAAAACTTAATTTTAAATTTTATGAAAAGTTAGCAAAAGTCTTTATTCGATATAAAGATCGTGATTTCTGTTGGGTTTTGTAATCAACCATTAATGAGTTTTTAATTACTTCTACATTATTTTGTAAGATGGCCATCACCATGGTGACTGTACTTCTGTCCTTTGCCCTGATACCATGTTGTTGTGGTAGTACGACAATGGAAAAAATAAAGCAATGTATTGAGCAGTTGAGTCTCAACGACCCCGGAAAAACCTACATTGAAAAGCACTGCAACCACCTTAGAGCGAGTCAGGGTACATCTCTGTATTTCAAAAATAGTTGCCAAACGAGAGGTCTAAAGCCCAGAGGGGCACTCATGATATTTTGCTAGTATGGATGTGCGGAGCGTCAGGATCATTCGGTTTTTAGGCTCACCAACTTGGTAAAACCCCCGGGGCCGAAAGCCCACGGGCGAAAGAGCTACTCGATTTTCGCCTTTGGACTTGATTTTTAACGTCTTACCGTATTTGTTGTATAAGGCCGGAAAACAAACTACTTGTGGCCTGCGTACGGCCCTAAGGAGAAAGGGGCAAGGGAAGGGAAGGGGAGAGGTTGAATGGAGGAGAGAGGAGGTACCTACCTCCTCTCCCCATTCCCTCTCCTCTTTCCCTTTCATTCCCCTCCCCCTTTCCCACTGGCACTGGAAATTTCTGCCTATATTTCCTACGATAGGAAATATCTAGGAAATTGCACTTTCCTATGATAGGAACTGGACAAAATGTAGGAAAACACATTTTCCTACATATTCCCTAGATATTTCCTACCTTGTCATTTTCCTAAAATAGGAAATATACATCTAGAAAAACGCAATTTCCTATTATAGGAAATGTCTATAGGAAATATCTAGGAAAATGTGTTTTCCTACATGTTGTCCAATTCCTATCATAGGAAATGAGCAAAAATTTCCAGTGTAGCCTGCAACGCCAACGGGAAAAATGATTAAGTAATAGTTTACTGCCCAAGTCGAAAAACCACGGGCACCTAGAAGTATTTCAGGAATGTCTCTCCACCAATCAGAAACCTGATCGTTATCTTTGTGGTTAGAGAACCATTTCTGATTGGCCAAAAAACAGATACATTCCTGAAATATTTCTAGGTGGCCACGGTTTTTCGCACAGTAATAATTCTAAAACTAAACAGAAGACAAATAACTCTATATAGGACCTTACCCTAATTTTGTTAAGTTGACAGCAGCGTGTTATGGCCAAGAGTTTTCTGGAGAAAACAGTGCTTTAAATGCAGCGGTTGAAGACTTCAGGCTCATAATTGATCAAGAAGCACGATTTCAACTTGCTTTCAAATTTTGTAATCCTGCAGTCGACATTTCTAAGATATCGGACCTTGTGGAGAAATCAGGTACATTGATTTATTGAATCTGCTGATGCTGCTAGAGAATCGTCTGAGAGCAATAGTAGTAGATGAATAGATGGTTTGGAGGATGAATAAATGAATGGTTGATTCCATATGATGAAAAGACTTACACCGCGTTACACCGCGGTCAAAAGTCTGCGCATGCGCGACATTTCGTGGTTTACTCGCGCCCGTAACTGTCGTATCTTGATCACAGAAATTCCGAGCAATACTTTAGACTTTTTTCTTTGCATTTCCCCTATAATATCTTCGACATGTTCGAGCTTAATTTTGAGCAGAGGAGAAAAAAAAGGAAAGTACTGTGGGGGGGGGGGGGGGGGGAGACAAGCGATTAAATATACTACATTGTCCTTAAATGAAGGTTTCTGTGACTACGTTTGGCTTCTGTGACTTTAGTTTCACCAAGCGAGTTTTGTTTGTTTTGCTGCCCAATGGTTTCCTGGGGAGTCGGGGTTGGGTGAGGGAGGGGGTGGGGGTGTTTCAAAAGACACACATACGTCGAAAAGACTAAGGATGTATATAGCAGTACGGAATCACCAACAACTATAGGTGTTTGATTGCTGGATGATTAATGAAATGCTGGCTTAGGAAAACTGCAGAAATCGATACAAAGATGTAAGTTAATGGACTGAGGCAACTCATTCCTTGGGCTTCCTGTGGTCCTAGAAAGTTTCCAACACAGGAAGCCCAGAATATCCAAAGGAGGCTATAGTACGAATGAACAAATATTACCTATTTGGAGCAACTGGTCTATATGTAGTTTTACTTTATTGAGATGACATTATTGGTTTTTATTCTTATTTCAAGGAACCAAGGCTAACAAGCCATACATCCTAGGTAAGACAAAATTACACTGGACTATAGACGACTTTCAAAAATGGCGGCCTAGTACATGAGAACGAGGCCACAAAGGCCTTGTTACCAGAAAATAAGCGTGGCGACGCTTCTATTGCTATCAAAGACGATATGTTCCTTTTCCTTTTAAAATACCTATTTTATGTGCATTTTACAGGATAATTTTTAGATATTAAGAATCATTTGATGCGATGTTGATTTTGGAGGCCTTTCTGGCCTCGTTATCGTGAACAATGAGCCCGCCATTTTTGAAAGTCGTCTATTACTTACTCTATTCTGTAATGGTAAAGTACTAATACAAAGCGTCGGTAATTCCTTCGATTGAATGTTGGTCTTCCAGGAAGCCGACGGTGCGCTCTTTACCCCTCTCTCTCTCTCTCTCTCCGTCAGTGCTCTATTCTAAGGTAATTCCAAGCTACATAGAATGGAAAAGAGTTGGAACAAGTGTGAGGTGACAAAGAATTGAATCAGATTCGGGATTGTTTTGGATTGGATTGTTTGGCTGGACAGCTGAAAAAAGAGCGTCTTTGAATACAGAGTTCTGTAATATTGAAGATGTGGCGCATTATCGGGAACTAGTACATCCAGAAACACAACAGTTCGAGTTTTGAAGTGTTCTCGTTGATAAATGTAAGGCGTATCTCTTCAGCCAAACAACTCCTGCATGCTTTGTGGTCCACGCGCTGGAACCCAGTTCTCCACTCCTTTTGCAAATGACTAATTTCTGATTACGTCATTCTACATGCTCTTTGTAACGTAGATAATAACGTAGATCAACCAGAATCGTGTGCCTTTGATGCCTACAAGAGATGCGTAAAGAAATACCACGAGATATTTCCTAACAAATTGGCGTGTGCAGACTTCTCTGTCCTGATTTCTTGCCTCAAAGAAGAAGCCCAGACAACGTGCCCAGCTGAAATCCTGCAGAATCTTGCTTCCATTTTTGAAACATTTGGCCTCGATGCTCTCAAAAAGATAAAGGAAACCATTCCAGAGGAATGCGATCTTAACGAGTAATAAATTGATGGGAACAAACTCAGCCGTTTTGCAACGAATAAATCATCATATAACGCAATCGTGAACATTCTTAAATGACGGGAAATAATATCTAAACATGTTTACTATGATTAAAAGTCTACAACTTGTAACAAAAAAAGGCAGATTAACAGTGAACAAACTATATTAAAATAAATGATAAACTATGATATTAGTCACAATGACTTGGTTTATGGACTTTCGTTGGTGAATGCGAACGTACGACCTAGGAAATGAAGATTTATATCACTATAACCAATTTCAAATAATTTTAAAAACGTTTCAAACTTTGCGCCAGTTTTGGAAGAACATCAGATTGCAATACATACAGTGCGTAGCACGGTATTGTGCCCTAAAATCCAAATCCCTATTGCTATCAAACAATTCTAAATCTTACAGCAATCTGAATTTAAACTGAAAAAGGTCTGTAGTCCACTCTTTGCTTGCATGTGTTATTCTAATCCCAATTGCAGAACAACTTAGCTGTTTATGGAACGACATCCCTAGACCGATTGCTTTTGGCGCTTGGGTTCAATTCTTTTAAAAATTGCAAAGCTTAAAAAGAGCAATTAACAGATAGTGCAAACCTTATGACTTTCTCTAAAGTATAACGTTGTAAATTACGGGAATCGCCCGGGGGAGGGGGGGGGGGGGCGCACTCCCACATATTTACTAAAGGGAGGCTAGAGCTGGTATAGAAAAAGGTAGGAAATTTGCAATTTTGGGTATACCAAAGGGTAGGAAATGTACGAAAAGGGTTTCGAAAAGGGTCCTAGTATAAAAAGGGTTGTGAAAACTACCATTCAAGCCGAACGTCCATAGCGGCTCTTAACAAACTAGAGTCGCACTCGGCTACGCCTCGTGCCACTCTTACGTTTGTTAATCGTTCTTTATATTTTCTCTCGTGCGTCTATAACGCCATGGGCGCGCGGCTTTCTGTTGTCTAATTGATAAATCTGAAACGTTTTTTATCGAATTTAGATTTTTTTTCGGTGCCATAACATCATTGTTACGGACTCCATTACTCTCGATGGGGCTAAACCGAGACCGTTACCAGCAGTTTTAACAGTTGGGCGCATGCTCGTGCAAAATATCGAATTCCAACTAACGTAATCTCAGCCGATTTTTCTTACTCACGTGCATGCTTGCAGAAAACTACTGGGCTATGGCAAAATCCAACACCGGAAGCACAGAATCTGTACATTTTGTGACCTACGCAGTATGAATGTTTTTATCAAATTCCTTCAACCTGATTGGTTGCTATGTAGCAAAAGGAAGTTTACTACCGTTACATCGTTGAAGTGCGACCCGTGAAGTTCAAAGTCTAGTCTGGAAACTAGCATTCTCACGGACGTCAATAAAAACATTCAACTAAAACAAACAGCAATTTTGATACTGAAACCAAGAAAATATCTTGTACTTACGAAGGAAAATACAAAATTTAAGCTTTATAAATGGAAGTCAAGCCTTTTTATAAATACGAGTCAGTTTTTAACTCGTGGGTTGCAAATCCACGAGTTATTGTGGGGGACAATAATGCAAATGTGTTACTCACTCACTTTCCTGTAAACTTACGGCTTTAGGTCAAACTTTACTTCCGGTCTTATTCCCGACAATACGATACGGTACTAACTTTCTTATTCTTTGAACGAAATTTGACTGTTCAAGCTTTATAGGTGAAATATTAAGTCAATTTATCTGAGTGGGATGTGAGACAGCTTTCTTCACCAATATTTCTTAGTGAGCTTGCGCAAACGAAGCGCGATAATGATGCCATGTGCAGTAATGCTACTAATGGCATTCCTGTGTGTAGTCGGCAATGAACCGGAATGAATGCTTGGCTGCCTGTATACATTGTACTTGTAAGGGCCTGTTTACATGGAGATAGGATCAGCCTCCTAGGAGGGTCACCATACTGGAAGGGTCAAAAAATAGCCCTCCTTTACATGCAAATTCGACAAGCAAGGGTCACCCCGGGGTAGGGCTAGCGTCATGGCTCGGTCGCTAAGCTTTGTAAACAACAAAATGGTGGGTAAACGTTCTCTTTTGGCGCTACATTCAGTTTTCCTCTCGTTAACATCCTTGGCAGCGGTTTTTCAGTGATGTGGCCTATTATTATCGATGCTAATAGCTCAAAGACACTATCATGGCCGACAATTGATGTAATTCGAGATAGCCCTCCCCTAGAGTCACCCTACCTTGAGCGTTTACATGACTTTAAAAGTAAACAAAAAGCTGGCCCTCCAAGGATGGTCAATTCAAAAATCGAAAATTGTTTGTATCTCTTGCATAACTATAAGTGTTTTCATACAAAGTTTCGTTTTTTGAAAATTCGTATCTCCTTGATTTTTCAACTTATATCCTTCAAAGTTCACAGTTTTACTGATCTTAATATGCTCTTTCCAGCTATGGTAGTGTTTTTAAGTTTGGGAACTTTTGAAATTACATGAAAAAGCCGTTAGTATGAAATGACTGTAGCAATTCACAAAATACGTCATTTACATGTATAAGATTGCAGAATATACGTCTTGGTAACAGTCATATTCGCATTCAGCATGAAAAATCAGTTTAGAATAGTTATGTTACCAGCCTCTACCCCAAAATGCCTCCAGGTATCTGATTTTTCGAAAATGCGCCTAGTCTAACTCAGATGCAACGTACACTAGTCTGATGCAACATCACGCAATACAGGAAAACAATTTCAATTGGCTGCAAAAAGCGTCTAGTATTTATCATACGTCTACAGCAATGAATTCAGGTTTTAATTTGGATGTCACACTACAATGAATCTGATGCAACAAGGCAACCAGTTTAAAGTTTACGTTCCATAAAGCGTACAAATGTTATTCATTGAAGAATTCTTTATGGCTTGAAATTGCTAAAAAGGCTAAGGATTACACAAAACATACTTCGTGGAAGTAAAAAGATACTAAATGGGAAATAACATTCAGCTCATAATGCTTCATGGACGTAAAGCTCAATCCACGAGTTTTGCCACCATTGGCGGGTTGATTTCATATATTTGAGAGTAAAATTGTCAATTGTCTCACTGGCGTAATTTGATTGACGTCCTTCTCACACTTGATCAACGATCGATAACGGTAGTAACATAGGAATTTCTCCTCAAAGACATTATAGGTCACAGGACTGGAATAAAATCAAGTTTTTATTTTGATCGGTTCTCTACTGGAACATTTTACCCATATAGGCTTGAAGGACTCAAAGTAATTTTAGATGAGAATTCAGCGATCCCGAGTTTGTGGTACTGAAAATAATCGTCTTTTTGGGCATAATTAATAGAGGGAACTCTGTTAACTATGTTTTGGGTCAGTGATTCCCAATATGAATTCAAAATTACGATCAGATCACGCGAAGAATCCGCTGAGTTTGCAAGCTCCGAGAAACTGTTTTTGCATGCAGATTAAAATTTTATTTCACGTGCTGACGATAGCTAGGCTATTGCTCGAGCGATGAGACTAAGGAATGGCGAGTGGCCTTTATAGTCACCCAAATGCCACGTGGTAGCTATTAACCCACCGCGTGACCCCTGCGGCCCGAAGACCCCACCCTGTAAAGGCCATTCTCCACTCATCGCAGAAATTACTCGCAGCGAGTCAGCGAGTACTCTTAAAATCTATTGTTCAAAATTTCGCAGCGAGTAAAAATGATCGCAGAGAGTGCTTTCTGCGATGAGTGGAGAATGTGCTTGAGGCAACTTGAGGCATCGTTGACATATTGATTGCCTAGTTGATATTCAGTAGCTCTACGTTAAATAAAAATCCCATTATATTGACATATAATGGTTATTTTGTCAGTATTTTGATGGCTAAATGTTCTACTACAGAATATTTTTGTTGGGAATCGACAGCTATATGAGAACTTCCGGTCTCTCGTTTTGTTTTCTCGAAGGACCAATCACAAGACAGGAAAAATTCGATTTCGCTAGAGCCAGTACTTTTCTGCGAGCATGCACAGTAATAAAAATCGGCTCTGGGGACGAGATTGCATTTAACGCCCTTATCGAAGTCGGTCTGAGTTGCAGAAAGGTTACATTTAGAACGTGATTCCAGGTAAGGAAATAATTTCAATTTTTCTGCTAATAATTTCCATAGCACTCGAACCGGCTCACTGTTGGTTTATCACTGGACCGGATCTGTATTTGGTACTAATATGAGGCCCATAAGCAGAGTAAACGTTTTGTAGAGTAAACTTTTTGTTTGGGCATAAGCTTAGCCGGCTTGCTTGGTTTTAGATTTGGGCTTGGATGGAAAAAGAATTGGGAACACAAACCTCAGACAAGTGTGCAGGAAAAGGGGAAAATTCAGTTCAAGAAAACTGCTTCGTTTGGCTCTAGTGTTCCCTAATCTACAGAAACAACTAATCTATACGTTCTGCGTTAGTTCTTGTCTCATGTTTAACGTCTGTAAGCTTTATATTCTTTATTGTAAAAGAACTAACGTTTTTTACCTGCGCATGATAAAAGTTTAATTTCGCTAAAACGTTTCGGATGCATTTTTGAAAGCTACAAAACTCAGACGTAAAGTACTCTTCACGGTTGACGTGTTATCAGAACGATTTCATATAACTCACTTTCATGATACGGGAATGAGTTTCGTTCCAGAATGAAAAGGTGAGTTAAATCTATTGTATTGCTTGTACTGGTACGAGATTCTGTCACGGTATCATGTAAACCCATAATATAAAAATTAGGTACTACCTAATAGCGGAGCTCCCATTTAAATATAATAATAATTTTAAATACTTTGTTTTATTTTGACGTTTTTGATTCAAATGAATTGGGCTTGCTGTGGTAATAGGCAAACAAATATTGCATTTTGTTGTAAAAGTTGAAATAAAGACTATAGATCAAGCTTTATTTCTTGCCCTTCAGTCTCCTGAGAATTATAAGGCTTTCAACTCAGTGACCATAGTGATATTTATTCAGATATTTGTGTCAGATTTTATAATTGACTTAGTAGTAGTGCTTCATAATTCTCAGAAATAGGATGCAAAAATCCCTCAAACTGATTTCATTCACATAAATACTGAACCTAATTCAACATCCTTCAATTAAACAATTAGACATTGCAGAAAATTATATTTAGATTTTTCTGTCTTGACAGTATTGTGGCATCTTGGTTTTTTTTTTTTATTATGTAGAGTAGAATGACACTGATAAATAGTTGTCTTTACACGAAACAAGAATTCTCTCTTCCAGGTTACACTAATCATGACTTTAGATGAAATTGTAAAACAACTCAAAACAACTACTACCTAAAAGCAAAGCTCCAATTTCAATTTTAATTTTTTTATGTTCTTGATTCAAATGAATTGGGCTTCCTGTGGTAATTGAAAAAGTTGAAATGAAGATTATTTAAAAAGCATTTTTAAAATAAGTTTTGGTTTTGGTTTGTATATTGTATGGGCTTGTATGCTCAGTGACCTTTGTTACAGTAAATTTTAATATTCAGATTCACTGTCAGATTTCATAACTGACTTTGTAAGGGTTCATAATTTTCAGAAATAGAAAGCAAAATCTCCAAAACATTTTTTTAAATTGATACAAGTAATTAAACCTTTTCGACATCCTGAATATTACAGAACAACATATATTGATTTGTCTGTCTTCACTATATTTGTGACATCTTGTTTTTTGTGGTTGTTGTTGTTATTTTGTTTTGTTATTTAATGTAGAAAAGAATGACACACTAGCTAGGCGAATACTTGTCTCCCACTTTTCTCTTCCAGATTACACTGATAATACAATTTAAAGTGATTATAAAAACAGCTAATTGAAATAACAAGAAAACAAGGAATTAAGCATTTTCAGTCTGTATTTAAGGCTTCACAGGGCTCACTGAGCAACTTCATCCAGATGAATAAAGTATAAAAACAATTGGCAAAATTCCTTCTTTTTTTCCTGTCAATTGTTTCATTAAATTCCAGACCAAAACTTGAGCTGTATTTACACATTAGTGGGGTTGAAATAAGTTCAAAATCAATTTTTTTACTAATTTTATTATTATTAGAACTAGTGCAAAAAGTTCACCGTAAAACAAAATGTCGTTGTACATTATTTTCATGTAAGGCTTGATCGAGTGTTTCTTTAAACTTGGCCACAGTTCAACGTGCATAAAAGGTTTTTTTTAAGTCATCAATCCCAAATCAAAGATAAAAGATCAAATATAGGTACAAGAGACTTTTTGATATCATTTTCTGGCCAGGGTCTTTACCTTGAAGTGCTTTCCTTGTTGTCTTTTCGAAGCATACTGGTCCTTGTTTCACGCTCAATGCAGACGATTCTTGATTTATTTCCAACTTTGGCTAGATTTTTAAGCAGCTTTATTGAAGGCATCTTCACGAAACGAAGAATACACGATCCTCAATGACTTATTCATTATGAGGAATTTTTTTAAACTACGAATCCAACTAAAAAGTCGTCCAACTTTGAAAATATCCTCTGTGTCTTTCGTCTTTCGAGCAGTTTTTGAAACGACACCAGGCCCGAAAAAAATTCAAACGTACGGTTTTTTTCGCTTTAACCTGTCAAGATTGGCACAGATTAATGTTCATCAAAATCGCTAAATTTTTACGAGGTTTCGAGAATACTACTTTTAAGCTTTGCAAGTTAAAACTGCAAGGAAACTTGTAAATTTTCAGTTTTCAAAGTGTCAGCGCGCGTCAAGTTGGCGCCAAAAAGCAATCAGCCAATCAGCATCGCGATGTACACGGACGTATGTACGGACGTATGTATGTATGTATGTATGTACGGACGGACGTACAGCCGTTGGGCTCCCTGTGTGTCCATGAAAAATCAACTCGATGGGTTACCATTTTTTCTTAGGTATGGTGCTCCGCTACAAAGAAATATATAGGAACCGGAATGAAGTCGTTCCGGAATGAAACTTATGTAAACACCCCTTGGTAAATTAATATGCTAATGCAAAACGCGCGAAACAGCACGCTGCGCCGATTGTTTAGATGAACATGATGAATCACATAAACTAGCAACAAACTCAAACTCATTTGAAAAACGTCATATATGTAGGTACTGCAGAACACAATTAACTGCAAAATTTACGTAAAGGAAAATAAAATCATCAATCAATGATCTGTTCGCCGTGTGTTCATAATTTCTGTGAAGTTTCTAGGAGACTGAAAAAAACAGTGCATATCAAAAGACCTCCTCTCAACCAATTCGCACCCATTGACCCATGGAAAGGACTTCTTAAACACTCACCGTGAAACCGCCTAGAAACTTCACAGAAAATAAAATCAGTTTTTCAGTTTTCATTTTTCAAAGTCAGCTATCCTTTCAAGTTGGAAAAAAAATAAAAACAAGAATAAACAAACAGTTTTCTAGAACTGTTCAAAGATTAAGTTTACTGATTCACTTTTTGCAAAAGCTGGTAAAACTGTCCACTGGGTCCGGTTGTACGAAGGGTGAATAGCGCTATCCAGCGGATAAATCCTTTATATCCATCGGATAAAATCTATACAAAATCTATACAATGGATAACTCTTATCCGGTGGATAACTTTATCCAACCTTCGTACAACCGGGCCCTGGACATTACTTTAGACATACTTTTTTGTTAACATGCATTTTTTTCGGTGTTTTGGGCTTTTTCCTTGTTCGTGCAACTCCAAACAGCTCATTAGAATATAAGCCGAGCTCATTAGTGTCTAAAACTGCGGTATACAAAAATGTTAATTTTTACTTATCGAAAACAGCAAATTTGTTTGTTAGTTGTTGCGTGAATTTATCACATGAACAGCTCAGAATTTAAACCTGGATAATATTTGGATTATACGTTGAAAATTTCAGTGAGTATTTCAGTAGTTCTCTATTGGAAGCTTAAAGTATATGGCTTCGCCTAGGGCGCTATTGTTGTACGGCTGATTCTTCTCAACTCAAGCAGAGCATAATGGCTTGAAATGGCAGCTGAGAAATTGCGAACTGCCTTGAAAGTATAGGCAAATTGAAGCTTAATAATTAGCAGAAACTGTTGTAAAAGACTCAAAGCAAACTGCAAACTCAGAAAGTTGAGATAACTCTGCATCTGTTTCGACGTCTTCATTTGCATGGTTTGTAAGGTAATATTATAGAAAAACACGTACAAGTTGTAAAAATGGTAGAGCAATTTTTGAGTACGTAACAAATGTACGTATATGCTATAGTTTATTCTAGGAATAATGAGATGACAAAAATTCTCGACAAAAAAAAGAACACAGCACCAGGCAACAGACATTGATGGATCGTCAACTCATGAGGTCCAACGAAATGGAACGAAATTATTTTACACTTATTTCACAAAACGTTGTCGCTGGTTTTGTTTGCAATGCATTCAAATCAGACTCGTTTCTATCAAACTTATTACAAAATTTGAGCATTTTCAAGTCGTTGTTAGTATACCACACTCAATTCTTTTGATAACAAGTCTGATTTGAATAGATTATTGATTATTAGCAGCACAAAACCAGTATTAATTTCGGGCTTGCCTTGACGCTTGATGCTTTGAACCGTGACAACGCTTTTTGAAATAAGTGTATAATACGAAGTAAAATGGCGCAATTCGACCTTATGTAAATGCCAATATCACAGCAAACTCCATCCTTGGGCCTTGGCTTGAATTGTACGCAGGACAACACTCGCGCGGGTTGAAGGGGATAAAGCTCTTTCTTGGGACTTGCACAGGAATCGCAAAATACATTTTTACCCCCAATACTTCTGATCAAATCTCTCTACATTTATATCAAACCAGATGAAACTTTGTATTTTGTTTGCACTTCTTTCCTTGGTACCGTTCTGTTATGGTATACCGCTGGATCCGTTCGAAGAAGCAAAGCAATGCATCGAGGAATTCACTCTGAAAAATCCAGCTGGGAAAAACGATATTGAGAAGATTTGTAATCATATTAGGGTAAGATCAAGATAATATGGATAGCTTTTCTTTTCAATTCTATAGAGGGCGCAAAAGGAACGTAGTTCTTAACGGAATAAAATTAACTAATACAGAATCCGAAAGAAGCACGTACGCGGGCCACTTTTGCTTACTGTTTGCTTGTTACATAAGGCTCTAGTTGAATTATGAGATCATATATATGACCTATAGAGATGACCCAGGGCAAAAAGTCTGAATAATAAGCCTAAATAAGCATAAAAGTGGTAAACGCAGCTGTTTACAAGTGAGGGTTATCAGCCTGAAGCGAGGGATTATGATTCACCGAGAGCGCAGCCCGAGGTGAATATACACATAACCACCAGCTGAAGGCCGATAAATTACTTATTTTACATTGGTGAGGTTTTCGAAAATACAAATTTCATTAATGTCTAAAACAGAGAAATTTGTGTTGTTGAATTATGCCAGTTCATGTCAGAAACATGCGCAGTAAGCCATACGAGTTCACCAAATCAATCCCACACGTGTAAAAGTGTGTTTAGGTCATATGCATTGGGTATCAACTTTGTATTCTGTTTCAAACCGGGTCTTGCAAGAGCATTTGGGTACTTGAACATAATTTTGGAGAATGAGATTGCCAAAGAAATGTTCCATGTCAGAATAAAATTCCCACATTCAACATGCAAAAGATTCTCAAACCAAAAATACACGCATGCGCGCAGACAAATTCTCTATATGTTCCCTTGTATTAAAAATTAGCTCTTTGTTCTAGCAGAGGTTATGCCATATATTCAACGGCGAAGAACAAAGAAAACCAAACCAATGTGAAAATAACAATTTATATTTCATTTTCAAGTCAAATGACGTGCTCTATAATCATGTCTCAACGCGAGTGTCAAAACTACGACAAGAAAATGCATGACCAGTGCGGTAAAATGAAAAGAAAATTGTCATGGAAATGCTTTTGATTGACGTCCATGAAAACTCAGTTTAATTTTCGAACGAGAAAAAAAATTTGGAGGGCGCGTGTGATTGAGAACCGTTGTAAACTGAATATATTGAATATATATATTGAACAGTGCGTTTCACATAACTTTCGACAGTTGATTTCCGAAGTTTGTTCCCAAGTCCCCAAGTTCATTACGAACTTCCCGCGAACTCCGTGCCAAACTTGGTTCAATGAAGCGTAACTTCTTAGATTCAGAATTCAAATATCTCCCGAAATTTCATCTAAAATCCCGAAAAAATAGTTTTCCTAGATGAATTTTATCATTACCGTTCCAGTAAAACAGTTTGTATCTTTTTCAGATGAAATTTCGGGAGATATTTGAATTTTGAATGTAACACGCTACAGTTAATTGAACGAAGTTCGGCGCAAAGCTGGGAAGTTCATAACGAACTTTGAAATTGAACTTGCGAATGAACTTCGGAAATCAACCGTCAAAAGTTATGTGAAACGCACTGTAAGTTAGAATACAAAAGCAATGTGCACTTATTACTTTATTGTCTTCTTTTAAGCCGGAGCTAGCCTGTTTTAGTCAAGAAACAAGTGTCTCAAATCCACTCCTTGAAGATTGGAGAATCATAAATGAACAAGTTGCACGGTTCCTTCAGAAGTATCATCTCTGCAAACCTAAACTCGACTTTTCTAAGCTGACGGAGCTTGTGGATAAGTCAGGTATGATATTTTACATAAACCAGTGTACTTATGACTCAAAGTAACTAAAAAAGGCTTTTTTGTGCTAAAAATTGAAAGCTGATGACAATACTTGCTTTCAAAAAGGTGTATTGACCAACGAACGGGCAACAAAATCAGTGCAGAGATGGTTATGTTAAATGCAAGGGCGCGGCCTTCAGTGCAAGAAATCGAGTCACCTCACACACTTGTTTGGACTTCTTTCCATTCTGTGTAGTTTTAGTTTTAAATACCTGTAAAACGGAAAACTGATTGAGAGAGGGTGTAGACGGCACACCTTCGAAAACTTTATATACGTGCCCCCGACTTGAGAGAATTGGGAACCACTCCCTGCTCTTCAAAGTAAAATAAATTGCCTTTTCCAAATTACATAGAAAAAGATAAACACATATAATGGACGAAGATAAATTTGACTGCAGTGACTGTCCTGTATGTGCATGTAAACAGTCGAATTTTCATTTGCGACCCCGTACCGTAAGCGACCACCTAAGTTTCAGAGAATTTTTATCTTCGCTTAATGGAGGAACGACTGTATATATATATATATATAGATGGATAGATGATCCAGTGGCATAAGTTAGTAAGCGGATGGTATAAACTGCATCAATGAAATGAAAGACATTTGAATAGTAACTCGTGGATTTGCAATCCACGAGTTAATAACCAAAATTAAAGTGTTCTTTACCCTAGTTCTTACACCTGTAATTAGATAAAGATTATTTATCAGAGCAAACTTGTTTTTTTGAAGGTACCAAAGCAAAGCACAGTGAATATATTGTTGGTAAGATAATCTAATCAACTTTTCATTATTTCACTTCTAGTACATTCGTTTATTTTTCATTAAATCATCTCTTCTCCGCCGTGTAGATGACGATGCCCCAGAACCGTGTGCTTTGGATGTATACATGAAATGTTTAAAGATATACTACCAGGCATTTTTCAACAAATTGGTGTGTGGAGATTTGTCGTTGTGGATCTCTTGCCTGAAAGAATCCCAGACATCTTGCCCAGCCAAAATCCTGGAGCATTTCACCTCCATGTTCGAAACATTTGGTCTCGATGTTATTCATAGAATGAAAAAAGGCATGCCAGAAGAATGTGACCTTAGCCAGTCATAAACTGATTGGATAAACTGTAGCAACTCTGCTTGGTAGAGGTTTTCCTAGCATCTCCTCTCTGCGAGATCAAAACTGGGAAAAGGAAGCCACAGTTGCACGGATTTGTTAATCTAGATCTGTGGATAACTGAAACCCATGTGACTTTAAAACAATATACCGATGTTTGTTTTCGGGC
Source organism: Telmatactis stephensoni (assembly GCA_029948255.1). NCBI lineage: Eukaryota > Metazoa > Cnidaria > Anthozoa > Actiniaria > Isophelliidae > Telmatactis > Telmatactis stephensoni. The sequence goes on from JALIZF010001929.1 coordinate 67,229, forward strand.
CTGTTATAGTTTGGGAGCAATACATTCTGGAACTGTGCCATAATTAATTTTCCTTTAAATTCAACAAAATTCGTTTTGAAACGTGTTAATACCAGTTTGAAATAATTGACGCATGTCACTAAAGTATTATACCGCTGGTTGTTTGCAAGCCTGCTCATTGACAAGATGAGCCTACAATTTCGCGCCATACTACAGGAAGTGACGTCTGGTTGTAACGTCGTTTCCTGTGATCAATGCGCATGCTCGAAAGAGTATCGAACAGATCCGTAAAGCAGCTTCCTTTTTCATTTCGAAGAGGAAAGAAATTAAGAAAACTCTGCCAAGAAAGTAACAATTTAATCGACTCTGAATCAAAAGTATTCTAACATAAAGAGTTTCTAAATATCTTTAAGCACATTTAAGAGTTTAGAATTTAGAAATGTCAAGGTTCAATGAAAGTTGCTGCAAATATATAAACACAAATATAATCACCAAATATGTTGAGAGCTTGGAAAAACAGTAAAATACGACCAATAAAGAAACCAAGTGAGTGTATGTGTATAGCCTACTTCCGAGTTACACTTCACTTGCCACATACAAAAGTATCAAGACGAGGATACGTGCATAAAGCTCTGTCATTCGTAACAAGAAAAAAAATCTTGCAAATGGACTATTGTCGGATATATGAAACACTCTGACTGAGTAATCGATGCATATCAAACTGACATATCCTCTATAAAAATGCCGTGTCGTTTGCACGGCCTTGAAGTCTATTCCATATTTGGGCAGGCATTACCTTATTTGGAAGTCACGTAGATTTGTTTTGTTGATTTTCCTGCAATTTGGAGCTTGAAACTGTCAAAATTCCATCCAAACATGCAGATATCATGTAGCGATGAAACATCACCTTGTCCACCATCTTGAAATTGGCTTAGAAACCTAGCTTTTCGGTAAACAGGAAACCCAATAGTAGAAACACAGGAAGCCCGCACGAACGACACAATATATGTTTGATATGTAGAGCACTTCGAAAATATGTCATAGAAATGGTTAAAACAGAATAATAGCAATAGATTTTACTCCCTTCTTTTATTTTGTCAAACCGGTAGGAAAACTACTGTGCAGTTGTACTGGGAACTAGCCCGTCCGGACCGGGAATGTGTACAAACGATGCCCTAACTATCGAGTTCGATTTTGGAGCGACTTTATTTAGAGTAGCAGGTGATTCAGACACGACTGTTTTGCATTTATGTTAAATCTGTTGTCTTGTGCTAATAACTTTTCAATTCGTTCAGCTTTTGAATGTATAGTTTGACAGACTTTTCTTTAATGAATTTATTCCATACTTTTTTCATTAACGCCATCGATACCATAGGGCATCTCTGAATTGAAAAATTAATACTTTTAATTACTTTTAATTATTTATTAATTTTAAAAAAATAATCTCTGAATAAAAACCTTTTAAGCTGTTTCTAAACGCCAATTAATTGACACGTTAATTGTGGCAACTGAAAACTATTGGAAAACTTTATTGCTTTGCTGATTGTATTTGAATGACGATGACAATATATTTTCTTGATATCTGATTTTTCCTAAATTGTCCATTGTCCAGATGTCACGTTTAAGAGACACATCAGCATTTTACGTATGTCAGGTTTATTGAAAGGGGTACTTGGATGAAAACAGGTCAAAATTGGAAAGTGGTTAATTCCTAAGTTGACGTCAATTAACGACCAATATAGATAAATATAAAACCTACTATCCCAAACTGATTCTGCATTTTAATCATATCATCACCAAGAAATTTTGGTACATGATAACTTTTTATCTGTACCTTTGGAATTTGATGAAAATATATTGCTTGGTGACTATTGGTCACATATAGATACATTGAACCAAGTTTCAAGTCATTTTAAGTTTTTATCGATTTTCATCCAAGTACCCCTTGAATTAAATGTTTCAAATATGCTTCTATTTATATAACATAAAGTCGTGCATCCTTTTTCAACTTTTAAAGAACCTTAAAACATTCTAGTCGTTCTATGAAGCATACTTACATTCGGAAAACCCACGCAATGGTAATAGTGCGCATAGTCACAAAAATATAACGGATTTGTTTAAGAAATAAAAAAACTGTTTTCCGTGTTTGATAGCCTGATCAAAACATGGCATGCCTGATGTTGGGAGAACACGGGAAAGCGTAGTTTTTTCTCCGGGTTCTCCGGTTTTTCCTCCCTCAGTAAAAACGAACTAGTTTCGATCTAAGCTGTGCTCCGTGATCAGACATGAGTCGTATGGTGGCTGCTACGTGTATGTGTATGTAAATTTGTATGTAAATGTGTGATTGTTCAATTGTCTCGTAATGAAAGCGCCCTTGTAAACCTTCGACTCGATCACGTTGAGCTGCGCCCTTCGTAATTCAGCACTTGGCTGCGAGGAAGGGTGATGAGCTACCCCAAATTTATTTATTTATATTATTTTGTAGTTGGCTTTCACAGCTCTAGCTCGAGTGTTCTCCTAACATTACAAGTGTTTTGATCAGCTATCAAACACAGAAAAACATGCAGTTTTTTTACTTCTTTTATAAAATAACAAGCGCACAAATCAGTTTACGAAAAATTCGAAAAAAGTGACGTGAGCGTGTTTGATACTGCTTTCAAAACGGGGTCTGCAGTTCTTCGCCTATAGGCAAAAAACAAGAATAATACGGTTGCGAATTAGTCGGATAAGAGGGTGATACTTTTAAAATATCTTACAGATAATATACACGTGGCCCTGAAAACTGAAAAATCTGTTTGATTCGATGAATTAAAATGAAATAAATACTAGAAAGAGAATGGAGATATAGAGATTTTAATCTCTACAACTACAACAACAACAACAGCAACAACAACAACAGCAACAAACAAACAAAAACATTACAAACCAAATTACAAACAAAAGCTACCTAACAATAAGATTATCTGAGAAAGATCAGTGGATAGAGTTCCATCAGTTTTTGTTCAAGTTACTGAGTATATTTTTGCTACTTGCCGGCCTCATCTACCTTGGACACAACAAACACATTGCCGAAAAATGTGTATTTAGGTACTCTTTCCATGTCTCCTGGATCAGGGTATGAAGTCGGTTTTTCATAAATTAACTGACAGCGTTCTCTCGGAAATTCAAACCATATTCGTTCATCTCCAGTTTTAGAGGTTTTTCTTGAGTTGACGGAGGTGACATTTCACCAGCATGGTTCTTTGATAAAACGTTTCACTTGGAAATTTCGATGCAACATGTCCTGAAAACGTGGAAGAGTAGATGCTTGGTCAGGCTCGCCACGTCAGTACAGTTATGTAGACTCTTTAGACGGCCCGATTGCTTGATATTAAGATAATTCAATTCCTGTCTATTGGCAGCAAACAACTACGACGTTGACTAACCATTTTTATTTTTCATGTTATACTGCATCTTCAGCTTCTTGCATTTGAAGGTTATGACATTGGCCACTAACAGATGTACCAATTTTTGTGTTTTTAAATCCAAATATTGCCCGGAATTCTTTTCGAAAAGGCTTGTTAAATATGTTATAAATGACTGGATTGACGGCACTGCTTAGATATATGCCAAGTACGTTGGAATCAGTTCCACAGAACGAGGCAAATTAAGAAAAGTTATAAGAGAAAATAGAGTTGTTGCTGGAATCCAACAGATGGTGAAGGCACAAACCAATGCAAGAAGAGAAATACTGAGGTGAATTTCTTGTTTTGTAAACGAAGGACTAGTTGTTGTGGTTTGCGCATGGAGCGTGGAAGATACACTGGTGTTGTGCTGCTTGACAACTTGATGGATCTTTTTGTAGCATATTATGATTGTAATAAGTGGCAAGGCGAAGAATAACGAAATATAAACTACAAGAAGAACAATTGCTGATACCTGTGAGTTGAATACGGCATAATATGTATGCATTCCAGGATAATACTTGTAGTCAATATATTTTATAACGTAAATGAATGTAGTGGCGCACGAAGAAACAGTCCAAGATCCAATAATTGTCAACAGTGTTGTTTTAAGTCTGAAAATCTTGTCGTAGACATTAGGTTTAGAGACACAAAAATAACGATTAAGTCCAGTGAGACCAATTGTCAGTACCGTTCCATGGATCAGTATGCAACTCATAAATCCTTGAGCTTGCCCTAACTTAGGTCCAAGAACATCTCGTCCGCTTGCCGATAAAACTGCTGACAAAGTCATTGGAATCGCAGCCTGAAGAATGTCAGCGATAGCTAAGGTTATAATGTAGTAACTAGTAACGTGGCGTGGCGTCTTGTAAAACACGTACAACACACAGGAATTGCCTACAAGAGATGTTAGTGCAATGAGGACCAGAAGACCCGTCTCGAAGATGACTTGTGCCAGTGATCTTCTAGCCAACTCGTGGGCCAGTGTCTTTGTGTGTTCTTGGTCGAACATTTTTTTTTTTCAGAAGACGTCTTGCAGAAATCTGACTTTTCCTCAAATCCGAAGATAATGAACGTAAACACAATTTCACAATGTGCAAAATAAGTGAGCTGTAATTCAAGCTAATGAAAAGGCAAACTGATGCGCTGATCATGTATGGAAACAGGATGTAAAACAACTTATTTAACAGGTAAAGTTTCAATTAAATCGTAATGAGAACGAGCAGATGCTTCTCAATATTTACATAATAACTCTTTAGAAATAAGAACTGTCAGTCTTATGGCTAACTCTGTTTAACTGAAAAAGTCATTTAAACTATTTTAAATTAATAATGTCACGTTTTCCATTGAATATTCGTTTACTGCGTAAGACGTCAGTGGTCTGTGCACCGCCGTGAACTCCACAGCTTCAGAGCCCCAAGCCTGCATAAAAATAATAAGCAAGCTCCTTCTGAATGAACAAAAACAAAAATGGTGGCTAAATGAGGTCCTTGATATGTTATACAGTCTAAATGCATTCTTTCAATTTAACTATCTGAACAACGTTTATGAGATTGGCTGTAAACATTACATCTCTATAAGTTAGTAAGCAGATGGTGTAAAGTGCATCAATAAAATAAAGGGTATATTTGAATAACCAGAAGTGCTATTTTTACCTCTTCCCTAGTTCTTACACCTGTAATTAGATAAAGAATTTGCTCTCGATGTTATTCATAAAATGAAAAAAGGCATTCCACTGAGATCGAAGAAAGTGATATTAGCCAGTCATAAACTGACTGGATAAATTGTAGCAACTCTTGGAAGAACAACACGGTCAAACGTTTTTAGCCGAGGAAGCTAATAAAGCCTAGGTGCGAATTCTAAGTAAACGTTCGGCAAAAAAACAAAGACAACTTTCAAAGCGATGTCTATAAGCTCAAACCAGATGTCTAAGCATTATATTCTGTAAAGCAATAGGTTAGTCTCTAATAAACAAATACTAAGTGAGTCAAACAATTTGAAGATGCGTCAACTATTTCAATATGAGATTTTTGCCGATCTCCAATGCTAAATTTAGACCACAGGAAACCCGAACAGAATTTACCAGATTTATCAAAAAGAAACAATAGATAAAATTAAGATCTTACGGTACCTTTTGGTATATATTTGATTATTCTATTTTTGAACTACACAATGAGTTAACACTTTTTATATTTTTAGTGCTGATGCAGCTGTTTCCTACAAACTTGATATTTTGATGATAAAACTATGTTTGTGTACAGAATTTGACATCTTAATGATCGAAGTGTCAAGTTAGGCAAACACCTAGCTACTTACGTTAACTACTTGGAACTTCCTCATCTCAGTTTACTTATCGGACATGCGCACTATTAATTATGGTAAATAGGTGAATGTTTGTCCACGACAAACATTCAGAATTAGGGCACTTTCTACCACTTAAATGCTAGTTATAAACATTGTATCTTATTAGTATTTTATAGTTAAAACGTAGCTACTAATCTTGTCATTAGGATTGCGTCGTCGAATTATATCCATATTCATCAGCAAGTAGATGATATAGGTTTTTCCTTAGATCAACAATCATTTGTAATTCTTACATCACTTTTTTTTTACTTTTTGTTTATTCACACACACACACACAAAATTACAGAAGTTAACTAGTATGTAAATGTTCAGATATATAAGTAAAATAGTAGTTCAGATAAAATAGATAAATATAGTACATTCAATTTAAGTGTGCGCGGCTGACAAAATAGTTTAAACTTTCGGGTTGACAGCCACTCATAGAATAAACTAGCTATTTCTAATAGAAAGTGAAGTGCTGCGAGCAGAAAACAGCTGGTGTATCCACGTTAGCAGAACTGTTCCCCTAAAACTTACGAAAGTACACAGCTTTCTCTGATATATCAAATGTTTCTTGTCTATCTCCTGTGCGTTGTGTGACGAACACTGCTAGTTGACCTTCAATATTGAACTACAAGGATCAGTGTCGGACGCACACAGCTCAAAAATATTTAGCACTTTGAGTAAAGCAATTTTTCAAACAATCTCAAACGGCTAGCGTTGGCAATGATTATAAAACTAACTGATTTTAAAAAGCTAGTTTATTTAGGAAAAGATGTGAATCGCTGATCGTATGTATCGCGTGTTCGTCTAGTGACATCCTTGAATCGACTCTCGATACGGTATGGACTTGAACCGCTGATCGTATGTATCGCATGTTCGTCTAGTGACATCCACAGATTACACTGTGTTCCGAATAGGAGGCTACTCGCTTCGCTCGCAGCAATTAGCAAATTGTATATATATTTGTCGAGATGGAGATTAAATAAGTTGCTTGTCAGAATATGTCATATGACAGATAAATCAATTAATTAATCATATCTCATAACTATGAAATGCTAATTACTGGCTATGATTGTCGCATACGCTCTCCACTGATACACTTATACATTTAGAGTCGTTTTCGTTTTCGTTTTCGTATGTTTTCGTTTTCGCGCCGTACCGTGACCGTGTCAATGCCGTAATGTCTATAAAAACATTCGAAATTCATGCCGTAACCGTATCGTATCGTAACCGTACAGTGTTCCCACTCATACGAAAACGACTCTAGAACTACATCAACTCAGTAATCTGGATTGAGCAGACCTCGAGTGCAGAAACCGGTCCGAGTAGGAGAACCTTCTCTAAAGCCGCCTGTCTTAAGCTCATTCTAGTTCTACTGGTTCTGTATGTCCCACCGTTATCAAGTGATCTACCAAATAAGTAGCAGAGCAAAAAGAACAATATATCTACGCTAGTTTCCCCCGACAAAAGTTACGATCGAGAGAAAAGCACAATTCTCTCCTGGTAACCATGCATTGTACCATTGTAAATTTTTTGAAATAGTTATTTCATGGGCTTCCTGTGGTCAAGACGGGGCCGCGACTTCTGGCGCATGCGCAGACATTTCACAGTGTTCCTTGAATGGTAGAGGTTTCCTAACATCATCTCTTTGCGAGATCAAAGCTGGGGAAAGAAAACCGTAGGCGCACGGATTTGTTAGATGCTACTACAATCTGTGGACGACTGAAACCCATGTCGCGGTCAAATAATTTTGACCGAGGAAGCCTACAATCCTTGCCAAAATTAGTTGGCACGATGTGCATTCAACGGATATTTCTACAATTGTACACTTTATGACCGTACCATTGGACCCCCCTCCCCCCTGTACAATGTTGCTGCTAGATAAAAGGTATTTAATTTCGAACTGATTGCCGAGTCGTAGGTGTCGGGATTTTCACAGCAACATTGTACAGGGGGCACGGGGGGAGCCAATCTCATCACCATCTACTTTTCGCGCGCATCACGACAATATCGTGCCAACAATACTGGCAATGATTGTAGGTGCCAATTCTTAGGAAAGACAATTTTGAAACCTAGCTGGATGCCTAAGCTTTATATTCGGTAAGAACAACAGCTCGTTTATTTCATTTCAAAAATAATAATAAGGCTAAATGGCATTTACTTTAAGTAAGGTAAACAATTAGTCTAGCTCTAATAAAAATTAAAATGTGAAATACCATAATCTTAAAACTTATTAATCTGGTCCTTTAAAGTGGGACGACGATGAAATTTGAAAAAGTCTTTAAATTAAATCAGTTGAACTTAACTGTAGGGCTTCTATAATCACAAAGCAACATATTTTACTCATATTGAAAAGAAATAAGTCGAAATAATCAAGTATATTAGCATCAAAATTGTGAGTAGATGACGTCATTTACTCAATTCAATTGTTCTCTTAGCTTTTTAAATCCAAATTTCTCGGTGATAATGAGATTAAAATGAAGAATGTTTTGGAAAGTAATTCTTCATATGCATTTATATCCATCACTTAGCCACTTCAACCAAGAAAATTTTAACCAATTTTCATCGTCGTCCCACTTTGAATTACCAAGTATGATAATCAACGATTGGAATTTTGATTGCTGTAAGATTTCGGTTAAAAATAAAGTCGTGCAATACCCAAAACTTGCACTTGTCTCACTATTCACTCAAGCATGGTTTGCTCAACCTTAGGATGGCAGCATCTTCTTCTTCTGTCAGGTGATGTTAAGTCAACCCTGGTCCTGGTATCAGACCCTTGTGTTTTGTGTTCAAAAGCCTGTCGTGTAAATCACATTAAAAGCCGTCTAATAAATGCGACGATTGTAATGTTTGGTATAACGCCAACTGTACATATCAAACATATCCAAAAATGTGTCGTTCGCACGGCCATAAAGTATATTCTATATTTGTGCAGGCATTACCTTATTAGGAAGTCACGTAGATATGTTTTTTATTGATTTTCCTGCAATTTGGAGCCTCAAACTGTCCAAATTAAATTCCATCAAACCTTGCAGATATTGTAGCGATGAAACATCACACTGTCCACCATAGTAAAAACACAGGAAGCCCGCACGAACGACACAATATGTTTGATATGTACATATGCATAACAACGAATATGCTGATATTAGTCATCCTACATCTAACCAGTCTTATAGCAAATGTTTATTGCCATTCTACGACGTGGAAAATGGAGAGATTAGATGTGTTGCTACTAAAATATCATCAACTACAAGTCAACTGTCGCAGGTACGTCTTGTAAAGGCCGATTTACACGACACAATTTGTCGGGCCGATTTGAAATCCATTGTTTTTGCGCTCCAATTCATTTGATTTTCCTTTCAAAAAATCGGCCCGACACGAAAAAAATTGTAGCCGATTTGTGCGAATCGGGCCGATTTTTCCTTTTCCCAAACAAACCTTGTAAAAAAAATCGAGCTGACAATCGTAACGTGTAAATCAGCCTTAAGAGGTTTAAAGATGACCCATTTGAATAAAAATCGGCTTGTGAACAAAGTAGATGGTTTACGTGAATTACTACTTCAATTTTGATTCCAAGACGTTTAAAAGAATTATTTTCTCTTCATTTGGGAAATCATTATGTCCAGACGTCATGTTTAAGAGACACATCAGCATTTTACGTATGCCAGATTTATTGAATTAAATGTTTCAAATATGCTTTAATATATATAATATGAGGTCGTACTGACATCTTTTTAAGTTTGTAATAAAGGAATATAAAACGGCCGCTTGTGTCTCTGTACTATAAACTCGCACGATAGAACATCAGTGTAGAGCACGAGAAAAGCAAACTAAGAAACACGAGGCGTAGCTGAATGTTTGTCTTGCTTTCAGCTGTTTCTTGCTCTACATCTCCCATCGTATTTATAACACAGTACAGAGACGCAAGCGGCCATTTGATATTAATTGCTCTTATAAAATATTTTCGACGTTTTTGTGCGAGCCACATGTCTCTGTATTTTTGTCATGGTGATCAAGCAACTATAATACAAATGGTGATGAGTGAAACAGTTTCGAAATAGATCGGGGATTAATTAATAGTTTTTACTATACATTCGGCTGACGTAGCTATATACGCAAAAGACAAATATAACACAGTTGCTAATTAGTCGGATAAGACGGTAACACTTATCCGGCTTACAGATAATATACGTGGCCCTCAAAATAAAATTTGATTCGATGAATTAAAATGAAATAAATACTAAAAAGAGAATGGTGATATAGAGATTTCAATCTCTACAACAACAACAAAAAGCATTACAAACCAAATTACAAACAAAAGCTACCTAACAATAAGATTATCTGAAAAAGATCAGTGGAAAGAGTTCAAAAAGAGTATTTCAAGTCTTTTTCGATGACTGTTTCTTGGTTCATGATCGGCAACGACCTTGAAAACAACCAACACATTACCGGAAACTCTGTACTTGTGTAGTCTTTCCATGTCTCTTGGATCAGAGTATGAGATCGGTTTTGCATAAATTAACTGACAGCGTTCTCTCGGAAATTCAAACCATATTCGTTCATCTCCAGTTTTAGAGGTTTTTCTTGAGTTGATGGAGGTGACATTTCACCAGCATAGAAATTGTTCCTTGATAGAATGTTTCCACTTGGAAATTTCGATGCAACATGTCCTGAAAACGTGGAAGAGTAGATGCTTGGTCAGGCTCGCCACGTCAGTACAGTTATGTAGATTCTTTAGACGGCCCGATTGCTTGATATTAAGATATTTCAATTCCTGTCTATTGGCAACAAACAACTACGACGTTGACTGACCATTTTCTTTTTTCATGTTATACTGCATCTTCAGCTTCTTCCATTTGAACGTTATCACATTGGTCACTAACAGATGTAACTCTTGTGTTTTTAAATCCAAATATTGTAAGGAATTCTTTTCGAAAAGGCTTGTTAAATATGTTATAGATGACTGGATTGACGGCACTGCTGAGATATGCCAAGTACGTTGGAATCAATTCCACAGAACGAGGCAAATTAAGAAAAGTTATAAGAGAAAATAGAGTTGTTGCTGGAATCCAACAGATGGCGAAAGCAAAAACCAATGCAAGAAGAGAAATACTGAGTTGAATTTCCTGTTTTGTTAACGAAGGACTAGTTGATGTGGTTTGAGCACGGAGCGTGGAAGATACACTGGTGTTGTGCTGCTTGACAACTTGATGGATCTTTTTGTAGCATATTATGATTATAATAAGTGGCAAAGCGAAGAATAACAAAGTATAAACCACAAGAAGAACAATTGCTGACACTTGTGAGTTGAATACGGCATAATATGTATGCATTCCAGGATAATACTTGAGGTCAATCCATTTCAAAAGGTAAATCAATGTGATGGAAAATAAAGTAACAGCCCAAGATCCAATAACTGTCAACAGCGTTGTTTTAAGTCTGAAAATCTTCTTGAAGATCTTTGGCTTAGCGACACAAAAATAGCGATTGATCCCAATCAGACCAATCATCAATACTGTTCCATCGATCAGTATGCAACTAATAAATCCTTGAGCTTGCCCTAACTTAGGTCCAAGAACATCTCGTCCACTCGCCGATAAAACTGCAGACAAAGTCATTGGAATCGCAGCCTGAAGAATGTCAGCGATAGCCAATGTTATAATGTAGTAACTGGTGACACTACGAAGGCGTGGCGTCTTGTAAAACACGTACAACACACAGGAATTGCCTACAAGAGATGTGAGTGCTATGAGGACCAGAAGACCTGTCTCGATGATGACTTGTGCCAAAGATCTGTGAGCCAACTCGTGGGCCAGTTTCTTCGTGTGTTCTTTGTCAAGCATTCTTTATGAAGCTCTCTTACAGAAATCCGAATTTTCCGTGAATCGCGCAGAAAATGAAAGTAAACACGATTCCAGCAACGTGAAAAATAAATGAGCTGGAATTCAAGCTACCTGGAACGGCAAAATGTTACCCTGTTCAGAACATGTAAGGAAACAGGAGGTGAACAATTGTTCAGGTGCAGTTTAAAATAAATCGTAATAAGAGGCAGATGCTTCTTTATGTTCATTTATATTCGCATAACAAATAGTTAAAAATATAAGCAGTCAGTCTTAATAACACTGTTTTAGACGACTGTAAATGTCAGGTTTTATTATATTGAATATTCGTTTACTGTGTAAAAGTTCAGTGCTTAGTGCACGTGAAATCCACAAGTTCAGAGCCAATAAAAGCATAAAAAGATATTTTTGAATGGGCTAAAATGATGGCGACATGCAACATGTATGAGTGAATATATGAAATGACGGATGGCCTGTCAGACGCAATGCTCAAATCTGTCCTGGCAAACAACATTTTATATTTTCTTAAAAGATATTTCATGAGTTTCCTATGGTGAACATAGCCAATCAAATAGTCCTAAAGTTAAAATCCTAATAAAGCAATGTTTACTATTTACCACTGAACTTTGTTTTAGAGTCAAAATGCCTTTTTATCTGAACATCATATATGGCTGTATACATTAGATCAGTTCACTAACCAATTAAGGCTAAAAAATCTATGCATGATCCTTCTGAATAAACAAAAATGCTGACTAAATAAGACACGTGATATTTGATATGAGATTGGCTTCAGTTTAATAATGAACATCAGCGGTTGGTGTGTCACTGTCTGAGATCGAAGATCTCGAGGATTGACAATGTATTTGAACTCAGAAAATTCAAAAGATGCAAAAGATTCCGCATGAAGGGGGGAGGAGGAGGAGGAGAAGGGGGAATAGGAGGAGGAGGAGAAAGAGAAGGAGCAGGAGGAGGAGGAGAAGAGGAGCAGGAAGGAATGCAGGGAGAAGAATGAGACGGGAAAGGAGGAAGGAGGAAGCAGGAGGAGGAGGAAGCAAGGAGGAAGGAGGCAGGGAGGAGGAGGAAGAGAAGGAGGAGGAGGAGGAGGAGGAGAAGGAGGAGGAGGAGGAGGGGAGAAGGAGGAGAAGAAGGAGGAGGAGGAGGTCAGCGTCAGCGGTTTAGCCCATAGTCATGCTCCCAGCATGCCTTGTAAGCCCGTAGATCAAAATGGGATAACGTACCTTCGTACCACTCATGATGTAATATATTCATAAAATCGATCTATAATATTCTATTGTCATTCTGTCTAATGTTTTACTTGTTCAAAAGGCGAACTCTGTCGAGGCTCGTTCTACCACAGGCAACCCCAAATTTTGCAATAATACGCTAATTTTGAAGGAGAATTTTAAAGATATTTGAAGATTTTTAGAAATATGAGACTTTTAGCTGGAGATAAAAATGAGATTTTTTAGATTTTTGGGAGAGAATTTCCGGATAGGTTTTTAGGCCATTTTTCTGGATTTTCGTTGAGGTTGGCCCAAGGGTGGCTTAGGGAGTTTCCCTTTTAGTGGAACCAACCGGCCAGAACGGCCAGTTCTTAAATGGTACATGTCAATTCCTAGCTCTGGCTCGAATCTGTCCTAAGAAATCAGGCCACTAAATGGAAAACACACTTAGTTGGTTAGTGCGTAGTCTTGTATGCGAAAGATCCAGAGAGTCGTGTATAAAAAAACTACAATACTATATTACAATAATAAAACTATATATTCTATAGAATATAAATAATTAACTAAAGAATTCTTAAAGGAATTTAAGAGGAGATTTTTTTCAATGACGAGCAATAATGGCGAAAAGCGCCAAAAACTAGACCTTCGTGTGAGTTTTAATCCAAATTTTCGTTCTGGATTAACACTCAAATCCTTTTTCTACCGGTTAAAAACTGGTGTACCAAGATAAAATACCTGTTTAAAACAGATTTTTGAATTGTACAAGACTTTTTCTTGACGCTGTGTTGGGATTAAGCTTTTTCAAGCTGAATATAAAGAAAACATACAGCAAACGAGCAAATGAAGGCCTACTAACCTCATTTTCGATCCAAATTTTCGTTTTGGATTAACACTTTCATTCGACTTTCATCGGCCAAAACTACTTACATACAACTTAAACTTTCTGACAGAAATGATTTTAATTCTGTACAACAGCTATTCTTCAACTCAGGAGTTTTCGTCGTTCACTGCTCGAACTTGAAAAAAATCCCCTCTTAAACTTAATTTACTCTGAACATCAAGAGATAAACTATTCCAGAGAACGGCCCCTCTATAATCTAAACTGTTACGTCCAACTTCAGTATTTGACCTTGGTACAAAAGTATTGTGTTAATTATATGCATGAACAGAGGATATATTGGTGAAAATTCTAAAGAAATAATTTGGTGTACATATTTCCATTCATAATTTTGTACATCAAAACAGCCAATTGCTTGGATCTCCTAGTTTCAGCTAAGGTTTTTCTAGTTTAGCTGTTTCAATAAATCTGACAGAGCACCATCTACAATTCAAATGTTCGTTGTTTCCGTTCTGTTAGGTACATAGCCAGAAACTACGCGGTCATCTATTTTAAATTAATTGAACTACAAGCGCTCCAGTGCACATATGAATTAATTGTGGTGTTTCAATGAACACATACACATCAACCAAAAACATTCAGTGTGAAGCATTTTAGAAATGCAAACGGAAAAGTAAAGATTTTATCTGTTTTCGTCAAATTTCGTCACATTTTACCGCCGTCCCCGGGACCGCCGCCCGGTTGGCTCAGTTGGTTGAACATCGATTCCCAGCCGGACCAACACTCAATGTCTTTAAATAATTAAGGAGAAGGTGCTGCCTTTGTAATTATAACATCTGCAAATGGTTAGACCTTCACGTCTTCTCGGATAAGGACGTTAAGCCGTAGACCCCGTCTCTCCAAAACCTCTAAATATTACCCTTGTATTGGAGAAACGTTAAAGAGCCCACACCACTATTCGGGGAGAGTAGGCCATGAAGTTGCGGCTGTGTGTGATCTGTCCTATAACAACAGGGCCCACAGTAGTTGGCTGTCAAAGACATTAACAGCTTAATTAGTTGCAAAGCTAATCTAAACAACCCAAGGACTTATACCAAGAGAGCATGAACAAGAGAGGGAAACTTCTTAATACCGCGCGCGCCAGGATAATTTCCGGTTGGACTGTTTTTAGTAACCGGATGCAGTTTAATTTTCGTCTTACCTACTCCCGTGCGTCTCGTGCGTTATAATTTGGCACTTCGTCTGACCCAGAGACCGTTGATTTGAGTTTTCAAAAACAGCGTTAAAATCAAAGTTTTCTTAGTACTGCTGTTGTTCACACCCTTCACATTATCTAGCATCAAAACTATGTATATTCTGATCACAAAAGAACGATTTTGATGAAAAAAAGGCAAAAACGTTGGTGATTTTGTTGTGTTTTTGAATGAAATATGTATAGGTAATCATACGGTTTCGAGTTCAATTTGGAATTAATTCGAACGAGTGTGTTTTTCAAAGATTATCAAAATTGCACGAGCCCGTAGGGAGAGTGCAATTTGAAATCTGTGAAAAACACACGAGTGTGAATTAATTCCAAATTGAAAGAGATCGTATGATTATTTATTAATAATATACATGAAAAGTTGACTGCCGAGCGAACGACAACTTTCTATTGACAATTGTTTGATCGATATGTAGCAAAATCTAGTCTTCAGTCTAAATAATGATAAAGCTGCATATATTTCCAGGGTTTCGAATGCCAGCTTGGATTTTTCAAGAAAAAAACTGAGTCTGTTCATTTTATATTGTAAATTTTTGGCAAATCTTGACAGTTTGCTGACGATCGAGTTTAGCAAATAGCGGCTGAATCTGTCTTAATTCGTACCAAAAAGCAGCTCTGGGCTCTTTTTCTTTGTAAAAGATAAAGTCTAGGCTCCTTCACTTGACAAACTTAGACTTCCAATGGGAAAAAATACTTTCTTTATAATCCACTGAGGTAATAAACACAGATAATTCAATTTACTGCACTAAATTTGTCAGAGCTTCACTTCACTTTGAACAATATCGCTTTTGTTTGAATGGCGGGAAATTTAGCAAAGCGCGCTGTTTGATTGTACAAAATCCCGCCAAAAATGCTAGCCTAGCGATAGCGAGTCAGAAAATATTTTTTAACTTTATATGGATATCTATTTTGAGTTTTGGTTGGTATTATTAATTTGCACTGCAGTGCAATTAGTATATGTAATAGGAGTCCTATTAATTATTAAATATATAAGCTTAACTGGCCAACATTTTCGGTACGATTCATCTAGCTTCTTTGCAAACCAAGCAAGACAACTTGTACACAACAAAGTACATTACTCATGATGAGTTTTTGAATGCAGAAAAACATCTTATTGAAAATAAAAATATACACTGTAAGGTCCATGAAATACATTTTATTGAATGATCAACTTTTTCTGAACATTTTCATTTACCAATTTCATTCAGAAAGTGTTTTCATGCAAGCAGCGAGGCCGATACTCGCCAAAGCCAGTGAATTTCAACTGGCTTCAAAAACTCTCAAAATGGGTCATTTTTTCAGAAAAAAAACTACACAAAAATATAATAAATACTTTCCTCACCTCATTCGCTAACACTTTAAACCAAAAAACTTTAAGTAAGTAGGTGTAAAAAGCAAATTTGCAGTCCAAAACATTCCGCCATTTTTTCTACCACAAAATCAGATGTGAATGAATGCTACGCGCCGCGCCATTGGTTGAATTCATACTTCTATTGTTTTTCTTGCATTCTCATTGGTCAAACACGTACTACCCAAATTACTCATTAGAGTGCATTTCATATGTCTGTGAAATAAGATCAAATTATTTGTGCCTATTTAGTTGCTATTTAGTTGTTATTTAGTTACTACCATTGAACCAGAACTTTCTTATAATAGCAATACACTGGAGACATCAAATACACAAGAGAATTGAGACAAATGACTTTGCATAATAGCTTTTAATTACTTTATTAGAGTGCTTACAATATATCCGTGAAAAACTTTGCAAACAAAATTGTGCAATTTAGTACAAATTACAAAACTTAGAAATAAGCGAAGCATGAAAAGCACGTGCACACGGACTATAAATTGTAAGAACGACAATAAACATCAAAAACGGCTCAACGCACCCTTAGCTTTATCCATAAAATCCCGCCGTTTCTCCCAAAAGAAACGAGTCAAACACAGCTAAATGTAAGTCATGAGTGACAACAGACACCAGAAATGGCTCAACGCACCCTTAACTTTATTAATAATTCCCGCTTTCTCCCACAAGAAACGAGTCAAACACAGCTAAATTAAGGTAACGACAACACACACCAGAAATGTCTCAACGTATCCTTAGCTTAATTTAATAATTCCAACTTTCTTCCACAGGAAATGAGTCAAACACAGCTGAATTAAAATAACGACAACAGACACAAGAAACAAGTCAAATGCACCCTTCGGCTTTATTCAAAAATCCCGCCGTTTCTCCCACAAGAGACGAGTCAAACACAACAACTGAAATTGAAATAACGACAACAGACACAAGAAACGAGTCAAACACACCCTTAGCTTTATTCACAAATCCCGCTTTCTTCCAAACAAAATGAGTCAAACACAGCAAAAATACAACAACGACAACAGAGACAAGAGATGAGTCAAACACAAGGACATTAACAAAACTAACCAAAAGTGATACGCTCTTGGAAGTAACTATATGCATCCATGACTTGCTTCACGACTTATGCAAATTTGTGCAATTTCTTACAAAGTTTTTCATGGATATATTGTAAGCACTCTACTTCAAATGAACCTTCATTAAAAGAAACAATGAAGGTTCATTTGAAGTAATAAAGTAATTAAAAGCTATTATGCAAAGTCATTTGTCTCAATTCTCTTGTGTATTTGATGTCTCTAGTGTATTGCTATTACAAGAAAGTTCTGGTTCAATGCTAGTGACTAAATAGCAACTAAATAAGCACAAATAACTTTGATCTTATTTCACAGACATATGAAATGCACTCTAATTTGGATTGCTCAGTTTTTCTTTAGAAAACCCTAAATGAAAACTGTCCAAATTAATCCATAATTTGGA